>WBMZ01003320.1:0-202242 GCA_013400975.1 Atrichornis clamosus
GGGCGGGGGGGGGGGGCTGTGAGAGAGCAGGGATGCTTTGGGAAAATGTTGGAGGTGATGTCCCACCTTTGCCCCCGCGGCGGCTCTGCCCCCCGTGTCACCCAGCTGTTGATGCGCCGCCGCTGGCCAGCGCTCGCCGCGCCGGTGCCGCTCCCCGCGGCAGCTCCGTGGGGGCCCCGCCGTGACCCCCCCACTCCCCGCCGCCATCCCGGGGAGCCATCTTAGGGCTCCCGCGCCCCCGGAGCGGGGGCCGGCGCCGGCCTCGTCCACGCGCGTTCGCGGCGCTCCTGCGGTCTGTGCCCCCCGTCTAGAGCAGGAGGGCTGTGCTTCCCCTGCCTCTCCGCTGCTTGACGGGGAGCGATTTTCCCCCCCTGCCAGGGTAGATCCGTTTCACAGTCCTCTCTCTTGCCAGCACGAATTCCCAGCACGTATATTGTGCTGTTCCTCCATTTTTTTCCCACCCAGGCATCAAGTTTTGAATCGCACTCAGGAGCCTCTCCTTCCTACAGGTGCATGTAGGAGTAGACTGTTGCGCTAGTCAAAGAGCTCGCGAGGAAGGATCCTTGCGAGGAGGTGGTGTTTTGCCTCTTTGCTGTCATCTGCATAAGGAGGACTCGATTATTATTTGGATGGTGCAGTTTATTTTTTAAATTTTTGTGAAAAACTAAAACCAAATCCCATCCTTGTACAGAATCAAACCTCATCGTCTTACAGAGGGTTCGTGGTTGTAATTTCTAGTGTGAAAGATAGCAGAGCTTTGTGAACGTGTTAATTGCAGACGATATTGGATTTTCTCTTGTGGGAGGCATCCACGCATTTTTCTTTGAGAATGCAAAACAGGGCAAGATTTAACTTGCTTGCAGGACTCCCCCCCACCTTGCTGGTTATTCTTAATGGAACAATGCGTAAGAATTTTAAGCAACTACTCTTGACCAAAATAAATTGAGAGAGTAGTAAATGCTAAGGTGCTGCAGCAAACTTGATTTTAAGGAGTAGGTGTGTTTTACTGAAAAAACAGACGGACAGGAAGGCTGCCCTCCAGTTAGGAAAAGATGTGGTAAATGGAAGAATCAAAATGAGAAGTGTTTGTGTTTCAACACACAGTCTTATATCAAACTCGAAGTTATAAAACTGATTCCTGACCATTTTATTGCTACTGCTCAATTGCATATAGCACAGCACAAGCGTATATATGTGTAAATGTAATAGAAGCATCACACTTCCAAGAGGTCTTGAAAGAATCTATTTTCAAAAATTTTGGGACCCATTTTAGCATAAAACATTATAACCAAGTACTTTTTTCTTTTGTCCCACAGAGGTGAACTATGCAAGTAGCACCAGAATTCCTCTCCCTGGTGACGGACCAGCTATTCAGTCAAACAGTTCAGCACCATCCAAGCAAACTGTTTTATCTTGGCAAGCTGCAATCGATGCTGCTAGACAAGCAAAGGCTGCCCAAAACATGAGTACCACCACAGCCCAGCCTGTAGGATCTCTGTCCCAAAGAAAACGCCAGCAATATGCCAAGAGCAAAAAACAGGGTAATACGTCTAATAGTCGGCCACCCCGTGCCCTTTTCTGTTTATCCCTCAACAATCCAATACGAAGAGCCTGCATTAGCCTAGTAGAATGGAAGTATCCTTTGTTGCAGTTTCCTCTTTTTATAGTTGCCTCTTATGTTTTCTGGTTGTATCAAGGGGATTGTTTTACAGCATCTCTTAGAACTACATGTTAGTTCACTTGTCATTAAAGACGACGGTACTAAGTTTTGCTTAAGTTGCTGTTAGAGATGGTCTCCCGTGTCATATTGACACAAAATATCCTTTACTGAAGTAAGGAGCTCGAAGTCAGAGCAGAGCTCATAGCTTTTCCTTTTTTCTTGGGAGATGATGGAAGAACACTTTCAAACTCAGATTATATTCCAGCAAATCTCTGCACTGCTTTTTTCACCCTTCCAAATAAGGAAGAATAGATAGGAGTGCATCTGGCCACCCAGTGTTTGGGAGATGACTGAAGATGTCAATCTTCCATATTGCAATTTGTTGTATTGCTATTATGGCAAATAAGTCAGATGTAGGAATCTTTTTAAATGATTGTTTTTCCAGGTACTAAAAATAGGGAATATTTTTATTTAAGTAATGAAATTGTTCTAGGTTCACACAAGTGTCTGAACTACATTAATCTTCTGATCTTGTAGAACTGATGTCTACCACCAAACATATTTGGAAGCATGTACATCTAGATAGGCGATCAGAGATACTGGCTTGTGTTTATGATGACCTACGTGATGGGAAGGATCTCTTGTTCTTTAGTTCACTGGTTGTGATGTGGAAATATGTGTATTCCCCTGGCAGAACTGATAGCATGTTGGTTTGGTATGTTATTTAATTACCAAGAAAAGGTTTGAAATAGCAACTAGTTTTGCTGGGGTACAAGAAGAAAAATGTTAGCCTATTAGCCATGGCAACATCCCTGTAATGGGAAACAGCTGCTCAAGACAGTAGATTACTGAAGTAAAACTCATTTTGTTACTATAAACAGAACAGCCAACCTGGCAATAAGAGCTGTTATTCATTTATAGGGTTGGTGTGTTTCAGTTCTTTGTACAGAATTCAATTGCAAATTAAAGATAGTGAAATGGATTCTTCTTTCATTTGAACTGGGAGAAGTCCAACTAATTTCAGTAAATTGGCCTCTCCTTGGCTAAGGTCAGGTAGATGAAATTACTGTGGATCTAGAGTGGAATAACTCAGCGAGAATTTGTCCCAGTAGCACCGCATCATAAAACAAGGTTGTCAGTCTTGCGCTGGTATCAATTGCTCATTTCAGTCTGGAAAATGCTGCGTGTTCAGATGTGTGTTGTAACTTTATTTTGTACACGATATAGCAGCTGTTAATGTTGACAGGCTTTGTAGATGTAATCTTGGCCCTCAAGGTGACAAACATTTTATAGGCCAAACAAAAAAAATTTAACACATCTTATGGGACATATGGGCTTTGTAGGATTTCTTGGGTGTTTTTTGTTTTGTTTTTCCCAGGGAACATTTTAAACTGGCAAAAATATGCTTTTGAATATATTCAATACTCTTCCCCCAGTCTTCTATGGGACTCTTACGGAAGCACATTGGGAAGCTGTGTATCAAATACAGGAAATTATGCCAAAAGTCACAGCCGAGTTCCAAAGTACTTCCTTTCCAAATTTCCACAAATAGGTACATCTGGGTACCTCCATGTTTCTAGTTATTGAGAGCAGTAAAATACTTTGGAAGAAAAGAAAATTAATGCTAAACTGAAAGATGAGCTCCATAGGCATGAATGTTAAGAAAATGAGATATTTTTCTGGAAGACAGAAGGTGTCTCCAGGTTTCAACTGCTGCCATCCAGCTCTAGCATAAAAAGCAGAGCTGCAGTTCATGCTGTTGTCAGTGTGAAAGTCTGTAGTCTCTCCTTATGTGCGGCTGCCAAGCCAGTCATGCAATTCTATTCTCCACTCTGTTCACCTAAACTTTCATCTGTCCTGGCCAAAGCCAGGATTCAGGAATCCAGCAAAAGTATGTGAGGACAGAACAGCTCCTTCATGATTCCTTGCCCGTTATGATGACCCACGTGTTGAATTAAGGGTGGATAATTATATTCATATTTGGAATTTAATATAAAGTACTCTGTGACAGCATGAGTAATAGTTTTCACTCTTTTCAAAAGGAAGAGGACGTTGAAAAATCATTGTGATGGAAAATAATATGGTATATATAGTGCTATAACTAAAGGTGATGAAGTGTTTGTCAGAGTTATCAGTCAAAAGATTGCCTTAAAGTAAGACTTGTTTTACAATTATTGATGCTGAAAGGAGAACTAGACTTAAAATTTGTAGATACTCATAAGTCACGAGTTCCTTAACAAGATTTTCCAGACCATTTGACATATTTATACTACTGTCTATTTTTGCCAATTGTGTGGCCTTAGCTGTTTACATCCCATTCCCAGAAGATGATTCTAATTCAACTAATCATAATTTGGTAAGTACTCTGGATTTTTTATTTTATATTTTTTTGCTATGCTTTTAACTTGATGGTCATGATTAAGTGCTAGTATTTGAGACTGCACTAAATATAGGTAATTTCAGTAAAATAATTTTTATATAGTGATACTATAAAATGTATATGGAATTGCTTTGTGGATTGGGTTTTTTTCCTAGTATTAAGTGCTACTTTATGTCATGTGTTTAAAATGAGGTTTTGCGTCACTAAAATTCTTTGGAGAGAAATGTGCATTAATATTGTGCTGTGTGTATACATATATTTGTGTGGTATAAAAACTTTAATTTGTGTTTCTATTGCTTATATTGATTAAATGTATTTACTAGCTGTTACTGTTTTTGACACTTCTTGAAGCTTTACTACCTTTCCTAGTGTATTTGTCTAGTCTGTTTTCACTTTTTAAGGGTATTATTTGGCTATTGATTTTACTGGATATTTTAGTTTTTAATGAGAGGATGGTGGGAAATTTTACATTAATATGTTTTAAAGTGAGAGGAACATCAATGTGAATTTTCAATGCAGTCACTGTTGGTATCAATAATCTTTCAAAAAAGGGATGGTACTGCAGTAAGTGGTGTGTAGAGAGGTATTTCTTAGATTGAAAATGGTATAGTAGTGTAGTGTTGTGCTTGAAAAGATAAAATGGAAACTAATTTTCTTTAAATTCTCTATTAAAACTTATAAAGGGTAATATTGAATTACACTGCAATGATTTTGTTGTTTATATTAAACTCCATCTTGGAATAGTGGAGTTGAGTGGTCTTGTGCACTCAGAATCTGCATGTGACTCTTTGGATGGGAGAGGAGGGTAATGAAATAAAGAATTGGATACCAATAAGTAGGTAATTTTGGATTCATTTACCTGGAAAGTTAAGGTTGATATGAGGTCTTCTATTTTATGAACGTTTGCATAATTTGTGGTGTGTATATGCTTATTTTCCTAAAAGTAATTATTTTGTGCAGATGACCCATTTTTTAGATTTCATCAAGATTAAGCAAATATGGACAATAAAAATTGCTGATGAAAGGCAGAATAATTCAGGTCAATGTAAAGAATGAGTTATGCAGCTGTGTATCCAGCCAACCAACAGACTTTGTCTCTTTTTTTCCCCTGAGAAATTCAGGGCACAAATCTCCATAGCTGTCAATCCACCCAGAGATCCGCTAATAACTAATTTCAGAAAGCATTACATGAAAAGGGTAAAGTAGTTACTTGTGTCAGGGGCTAATCATTTTGAAAAATGTTTTTAGCATTAGTTTTGTTAGGTTATTGTCTGGTATATCTGACCCAATTTCTCTTCTATAATGTGCTAGTATTTAGAAAGAAGTTGACATTTTCATCCCGGATGATTTTTTTTTTTTTTAATCTACTGTGCCCAGGTTAGTCTAAGCAAAAATAAATTGCAAGGTTTTTTTTCCTTTTAGTAAGAGAGTCTTAATCCTTATCCATTTAAAGTAGTTCTTGAACCTCCCAATTATATGTATATAAAGTTTACTTGGCCATTTAAATTAGCTCAAATTCTCATTTAAATTTGCATCCGGTTCATTCTCAGGTTGAATCATTCCACTAAGTTAACTCAAAGAACAGAATTTATACTGCCAATGTACTTTAGGGTGCTGGAACAGATTTATGGACACATCCTGTGTATTCAATCCAATAAAATAGTTATGGAATGAGCAGCATTGGCTTTTCTTATGACTGAGGTTCTCCATCGTGAAGTGCATTAACCAGCGGTGTGGGTTCGTGTCTCTCCTGTGGCATTTCACTGATGATTCTCCCAGTGCAGACCTGTTTCATTTGTTGGTGTGGGTTCAAGTGTGCTGTGAGGGAATAGGATAGAAGAGCTGAGTTAGAAATCTTCAGGCTCGCTTGGGAACCTGAGTTGGGTGCTTGGGAGCACGTGTTACCTGGGGCTTGAGAGGTGTATGGATTGATACGTGTTTGAGGGAGGGCTCTATCTTATAGTGGAAGTAGGGATTATTCTGTTAATAATGTTCAGATCTTTTGTGATACAGGTCTAAAGAACAGACAAATCTTAAAAATCAGGATTGAACCTTATAGTTTTGGTAGGACTTTAGGTCCCAACATGCAGACATGGATGCCTGACCTGAGCCCTACACTCTGATCTTGCTAGAAGATTACCCCACTCTGGCTTTAATTCAAGTTCAGCTTCATAAATTTTAGTTTGCGCATGGATATTATATCCAGGGCTAGGTTCTCAGGGAGTAAATCAATGTTGCTTCATTAAATTGAATAGATGAATTGCCTTCCATCAGCCAGATCAACTGGCTTGTATTTTTATTTAATTTGTAAACAGAAAAATGAAGTATTTATACAAGTGGGGTTTTTCTGTGAATACAACATATGCATAATTTGTGATCAACCTCAGAATGAGGAAGCAATGGTACCTGAGAGCTGAAACCAGTGGAACACTGGTAAATGGGAACTAGAAATGTAAATGTTTCCAGTTTGGTTGGGAGAATCTAGGCTGTCCAAGTGTTCATTGTTTGACTTGGAGAGCTTGCAGTGGCAACCTCAGTGCAAGGATGCATGTGCAGAGCAGGTGGTAACTCCTCTCTGGGATGGGATGTCAGAAGGCAGATTCTGTCTGGGGGAATTTCCAAGATTTGTAAGAGAAACCTGAGATACAGTTGGAGTCTGTGGCTAGGCCAGTGAAACACTGACAGTCTGTAACCACCCAACCGCTGCTTGGGCTGAGTGAGCCCTGCACTTTTTCTCATTAATGTTTCAATATGTGGTGTCTGACCAGCACAAAGTTGCAGTAGAAACGGTAAGATGAATTTTGTAACAAAATAGCCAAAAGTATAACAAACATTTAATAAACAAGTATATGTGTCTTAAGCAAAATAACAAATCAAATAAATGTATGTATACTTTGTATGTATACAAGTATATAGTATACATACTATGTATGTTTTAAAAATAGGCTGTATCTTGGGTATCATTTATTCTTGGAAAGGAGTCAATTTTTAATCCTAAATATCTTAAGATAGAGGGTTCTACACCCTTGTTTTTGGAACAGTAGACAGTTTATAGAAAACTGACAGTGTAAGGGAAGTGTAAGAATGGGACAGCTGTGTGTTTCTGTTATAAATATGAGATTTGTGATGATTTAGGGAAGAAAAGATTTTTCATTACATTGGTGACTGTATGAAGTGGATCGTAACCATGATGTTGTAGAATAGGAGTCCCTTTCATTATTCGTTTTTTTGGTATGTCTTTTTGTCTTCTGAGTGCACAAGCTCTGACTTGTGTTTTGCCTTTTTTGCCATTCTCTGGGAACAGAGGATGCTACAGTTTCCTTCTTGCTCAGTGGATTCACGGCCATCCTTATTGTCTCTTAAGAATGAAATGTTAGTAGTGAGTGATACAAAACAGTGCATTCAAACAAAGCAGAAGTGCAGAGTTAAATTCAGACTGGACTGTACTTGACCACTTGCCAAGTGTTACAATCCTGTGTTCTGTGGGAAATTTTGTTTAATCCTTTGTCTAAAATACCTTGATGTGCCTTTGATGTGTGCTAGGAGAGGCAGGAGGAAGGGATCTTCTCTGTATTTTGACTGGAGTAGTTCTCTCTTGGTTTTGTGTACTGCATAGAGTGAGGTACAGAGTGATGAACTTTAAAAACAGTTACTGAACTTAATCCTGAATTCTACCTCACTAATAATTAGTCCCTAATCAACGAATGTACTGACACAAGTGGGCCCTGTTCTTCTGCAAGTAGATGGGTGAAACTATTATTGAACTGAGAAGTTTTCTGTTAGATTTGTACTTTCGGTTGAAATCCTCATTAATTCAGTACTTCATATTTTAATGTAGTTTCTTTCATCTGCCTTCAGAAGTTTCAGGTGATCTGAACTTTCCATGCTTGATTGAGCTCTCCTTTTTGGAAGTGTTTCTTGTCTGAGCTTGATAAGGAGCAGTTTCTAGCAGAAAGGGCTTCCTGTCTGTTTTCCCTTTTTTCCATTTGTGGTATATTTCTCTTCAAGTCTTTTGTCTTTAACTTCCCACTCATTTTTTTCCTTCTTATCTTTTGCCTCTACCCTCTGGCTCCCCTCTGTGTTTACTCTTCTGTCTGTCCTCGTTGCAACATGCTTTGCTCTGTCTTGTTCTCCCACCTCAATTTGTCTTTCTGGTGTCATCCTGCTGTCCCATGTTTTGTTCTGTTCTTTGCCTCCCACTGCCTTTCCCATTGGCCTGACTTGCACTGGGCTTCTTACTTTACCATGTGCAGGCAGACTGGCAAAATACAAGTCTGGATTTTGGCTGTGGCCAAGATGTTGGTTATTCTTTTTCTTTTTAAAAATAAGTAAATATGAACAGTAAGAAGGCATCCATCCATCCATGGTTGATGAAAACTACACCCCTGAGGTTTGAGCTGAGTCTGCCTTGGGTGTACTGCATCTCTTGTGACTAAACCCTGAAAGTTTGCAGTGGTGACACTGTTTTACTTGAGAAGAGATTGACTTCTCAAGTCTAGTTGGATTGGGAGACCCAGTTGTATAAATTACAGCAAATTGGCAATTGCCAAGTTAATGAGGAAGGAGCTTGCCTCTAGTGCACAAAGGGCTGGAACCTAATATCAAAGACTCTATGCCCCTGATAACGGGATTCTTCGGCCTTGTGTCAGTGGGGAACCCTCTCAGAGTGAGGTTCTGTGCTAAAGGTTGTCTCTCCAGTCTGTGCTGGCAGAGCAGGTCAGGTCCTGATGGTCCTGGATGCCTCTTCTTTATCCCGGGCAGTTGGGACTGGGAGAGCCTTAGTGGGGGACACTGCTACAGAGAGGTAATGTTTGTGTCCTACTTTCAGGCAAAGATTTCCTCTGTAAGGAGCTTTACGTGGGTCTTTGAGTCCCTTCAGCAGTAGGAAAGCCAGTGTTGTGCCTTCGATCTAGGGCACAGCAGGAGAGTACTCTGAGAAGAACTGGTTGAACTCTTGACTTAGAGGTGTCAGGCTTCCTGTCCTTATCTCATTAGCAACTCGATGACTCATTCAGTTCTAAGGCCACATGACTAATTAATCCATCCATTGAAAAGGTTGTTGATTATTACCTTGCACCCAGTTATCCCCTATACGTAGATTATCTGAAAATATTGTTGTAGAATTCTATAAATTTTTTCCACATTTAGTAAATAATTCTAAAGATTTTTGTTTAATTGCTAAATGCTCTGCATTGTGTTTTAGAAAGATTTCTATGTTTATCTACTGTCTTTGCTGTTTACTTTTTCAGCTCAAGGGTCTTTAAGTCCTGGCTCTCTCTCCACTCAGAAAATCATCCAATCTAAATAACTTTTTGATACTGTGCTTCTGATATTTTTCTATCTTTGGATGCTTAGCTAATGCTCTCTCCTAATGTCTCTGCTAGCTGGCATAAAAACCACCCCAGTAGACTTTTCAGGAAAGATGCAAGATAATTTGGACTCTACTGAAAATACTTCACCAACCATGGGAAAACATGGTGGAGAGCTTATAATGACTTGTGCACACCAAGCTACCCACACTAAAGATGCTAGATGAATTTGCTTTAAGAGAAAATATCATTAAGTTTAATCTGAAAAAAGATTCAAAAATACAGGATTTCATTGTAAGTGATATACTACAGGAATTTTATGTTGTGTATTGATTCAAATCACTGAAATGTATTTACATCTCTGTGTGTGAATAGTCAGGAGGGGCCTGTGATAATGTCTGTAGTTCAATTTTGAAAAGAAATTCCCACAAATGTTAGAAGCTCTCATATTTCACACAGACTTAAAACGAAGAGACTTGGATCAGTTTTTCTGTCTGTATGCAAGTGCTCTGAGGGATAGTTCTGATAATTTTTCTGCTATTTTTAATGTATTTTACCCTGGCATTCCGAAAACCATGAAATAACTATTTAACTACTAGAGCAGCCTGACTTATCTTTCTGAAAGTTAGTAGTAAAGCTGTTTGATGATTAGTAGTAAGACAGTATGCATCAGTAAGTAACCTTTGCACATTTGCAAGAAATTCTTAATAGATAACATTTCTGCAAGGGAATTATAAAAAAATGTTGTAGTGTAGTCCTCAGCCCTATCTTCCTATTTAAATTTCAATTTAAAAAAATATTGCCATCAGCCCAAAACTTCAGTAGTATGCATTAGCTAATTATTATGGATTGTTTTGATTTTTACCAGTGCAGATTTTGTATTTAGAAAACCTTTTTTCCTTTGTGTTGTAATGCACACAACCGTAAAAGATGAAATTTCTGAGTTGTTTCTGTTTTAGTCTCACCCTATCTTGCAGTAAGTTCCTAGGCCTGTGCTGTCTGTACTGCACTACCCCAGTAGTATGAAATAGCTCTTGAATTTTTCTGGTAAATGTAATGGCATGTGTCAAGTCCATCTCTAGTTGTGAATGATATAGAAATTTTACTTCAAGCTCTGGTTTAAGAAGCAGGACGTTCCCAAAGGAAAGTTATGACCAAGATGACTGGCACTTTCCAACTGGTAGAAAGGTCATTTGGGTTTGTAGAGGTTTGATAATAACATAATCAAGTCCTTGTTCCTTTAGTTTGTGTTGTGTGTCCCAGTACAACTTGATCTGTGCTGAAGTAGCTGAATCCTAAAATATCTGTTTGTGTGAAGATCTGCAGTTTGGTGTTACAGGTTTCAGTTAATGACACTACGAAACCCCTTTTTTTTTTTTTTTTGTTTAAATGCAAAAGAGAGCTTCTCAGTTGTCCAGACCAGAAGGCCTTACAAAAAGATGTACTTAATCATTCCCATTTGAAAGTAAATGTTTTTTCCGTGTTCAAAGTTGCAGGCTTGTTCCTGTGGGGAATTTCTACTAAGGGCTTGTCTCTCCTTAAAGAGATTTGCTGGTAGTGCACTACTGGCAAACTGCCTGGGGAGAGACAGCATACACCAGAAAGAGCTCTTTTTCTGTTATAGCCTAGAGTCAGTCTCCCAGACAGAATAGTGCTTCGCTCGTTGGGTAGAGAAGACCTTTTTTTGTGTGTTTCTTTGTGCTGTGGAGAGCAGTGATTCCCCACCCTTCTTTTCACTTACTCCCTGCTTGATAAAGATACACCTGTGAAATGTTTACGTATAGACCAGTTGTAATAAAAGTAAATCTGTGCATTTAAAAACACAACAATCATATTAGTTCTATATCAGTTGAGTGGTCAGTGGGGAAAGCAGTTAGACTTGGTATTAAAATAGCTGTAATTGAAATATAAATTGAGCATTTAAAATGAGTGAGAGAAGTTTGTACTTTTTATGCAAACTGTTGGGATAGAGTAAGAGTTAATTTTTAAATGCTCTGAAAAAGCCATGAAAAATCCTGGTGATGAAACTAGTTTATTGGCTGTATGCAAGCCATGTGAATTACTAATTTACTCCAATGTTACGTATGTAAATTTAACAAAATACTAATTGCATTTTTATTCCTTGACAATAGCTGCTATGCTAAAGGTAACCTTGAAAGTTGTTTCTGGAAGTTGTACTCAAAAAATGAACACATAGAACTGAGAATCTTTCTGTGTTGTCACCTATCAGTGCCACACCAAACATAGATTGCCACAAAAATTACTTGGATTTGCTCTATAAAATCTGTTTTAAAACTCTGGGTTATGCAGGGTAGGGTTGTTTACTAAAGATGTTCACATCAGACACATACTAAGTTTTGAGAACCGTGTTGTTTGTTTGTTAACATGGTTTGTGCGTGAGTGCTGTGTCTTGAAATACCACAGGGTTGGGATCCATGGTTTCTGAAAGTGCTGGTCAAGGCTGGCTTGCTTAATTTGAGTAGAACTGGAGCAGTTCTGGGTGCTTTCAAAAAGCTGGTCCCTGAGTACTTTAAAAGGCTCATGTAGCTGTTAAATCAACTGAAATGCAGTTTCTAATCTGGTGAGCTTTAATGACAAACTGTTTTCAGTCATGGTTAATTGGATGTGTGATTTGGTTTACCATTCATTTTGCAAGAACTCAGATTTGTTTATCCTTCTGTCATGCACCAAAACCTTTCTTTTGCAGGGCCATCTGGAAGAACAGGGCCATGATAAAGGTTAAATGAATATATAGTGAGAGTGGGAGAATATTAATCAGGATGGAAGTGATGTATTTTTTTTGGTCATGTGTAATCATTTGTGATAACATTTTCATTTAATGAATTACAAATTGAATATAATTGTATTTCCCCCCCCACTGCCTGCTTCAGAAGAGATTGAGACCATGAGTGTCATTTCTGCTTGTATAAAATTCACTTGGTGACATCAATTACCTGCTTACTATTGTTTGTGATTGTTTCCATAGTTATTTTTATGAAGAACATGGCTTTTAGAGTCCCATTTTTCTTGAAGAATGCCTTGATTAAACTGTGGTATGGCTCAGAAATGTAGGTGCTTGACTTCAGCACTTGCAACAAAACTTTCTTTAAAGATTTGAGATGTAGGCTCATAACTTAATGATTTTCAATGAAATTAGTCCAGCTGATCAGGCTACATAATTTGACTGTTCAATGTCTGTAGGGATTGATAGTAATATTAAACATGGAAATGCTGAGCAGATTCATTTGCATGGATTTATTAAGTTATGAACCAAGGTTTTTTCCTGCCTCCTCTTATTTAAAATCAAAAGGTGTTATGCCAGTACATTTTCAGTCAAGATGCATGGCAGGGTCTAACTCTGTTGCTGCTGTATTTTTCACAGTGTTCATTATTTAAGGGGGTAGAGAGCTGTTACCAGTTTGAAATCTTGTAGAATTATACCTTTGGATATGCCATTATTAAGGATCTGAATCTTGCTATTTGTTAGTGTGGTAAATCACAGAATACAAAACTGGTCTGTGTTGGTTGGTAAAGGTGGAGGGATCATACCAGACAAAGAACCTGCAGAAGCTCAGAATTTAATCTTCAAATTCATTTTTGTTGCAAATTTTCTAGTAATTAAGATACATCAAATATTAGTTTGAGGATCATAGTTCAGCCGGAAGACTCATTTGCCCAGTTGTTTTAGTTGTCCTCTTCTCATGTGATACAAACCAGGTGATAGGTTGAATTTAATCACACCTGGCAGCTTATGTCTGTCGTACTGAACTACGAGGCTGCATTTCAGTAAAATGTTGTGGAAGTTCCAGTGGCACAAAGGAGCCTACAGAGCTGCTTGCATTTGTACAGCACAGAGGAAATCTCTTAAAATGCAAGAATATGAGCATAAGAAGTGTTTGTTAATAAGGTTCAGTAGTTTGATAATTATACTTTTCTGGGTTGCTGACGGTGGCTGCAGAGTGCAGCAGCCTCCAGCAAGACGGCATCTTCTGTGGCTCAGCTAATCAGACAAATGCAGTCCTTCCAAGGAACTGAGTAGCAAATACCCCAAAGCTGTATTATGTTTATCAGACATTTTGTTAGTGCAGTTTTCACTCTGTTGGATTTATCATGACGCCATTAGTGATTTTTTTCATATATTCACCCAGAATCCGTTAAAACATGTAGCAATTATGTGTGGCATAAGCCAGTTATTCATCAAGAAATGATATTTAAGTAATTATATGCTCATCTTCATCACAAGAAGACTTTCTAGTTCTGAGTTCAGGTACCTTTTGTTATTCAGTAATTTATTTCTTGCTATAGCAAAGGAAAAAGCTGGAAGAAAGCAACCTACCAAATGACGTACCTCTTGTACATTTATTAAAATAAAGTCTCAAAATCTCTTGACACAACTGACTTCAGAAAAACTAAATGAAAAAATTCAGTGCTGAAAAAGGAACAGTGTTTAGCTGAACTGTACCTTCAAGTTTCATGGTATTAAATGATGTTTCCTGGTTTGTGTTCTGACTGAAACTAGAGCAGAGAATACTTGCAGGTACAAACTCTCTGTTACTGGGTCTGCCTCGTGTTCAGGTACTTCAGCTGCTCTAATTCTCGAGGCAAAGTGTAGAGCAGAAAGCTTTCCTACATTCTAGTACCAAGTTGAATGGCACTTTAAATGTTTTACATTTTGTCTTAAATAGAACGAAGCTCTCTCATTTAACTGAAATTGCCTAATCCACGGTTTTGGCAAAGGCCAGGTTCCTTAGCTGCCCAGTGCTGCAGGTCTGTGTGCGTGTGGTCAGCGGGGGTTGGTGCACGCCCACCTTAAGCCCAGGCACGTGTGCCATCGGCATTCCTGATGCCATAAGAAGACCTCACCCTGAACTCGGGAGCTCGCCGGAGGCTTTGCAATCGTAACACCCAGAGTTAAGGCAGATTGAGCCCAGGTGGACTGAGCATGCACAGACCTGCTCTGCCAGCATGGGCTGGACTTGAGACTTTTTTAAAGGACTCTGTTTGCTGTAGTAAAGACTGTTGGCTGCTGCTCATGTCTCTGGTCTCCCTAAGCACTGAATGGCTGAGAGTGTGTATTGGTGTGGATGAAAAATACATGGGCTGCTGATTTAGCTTCAGCTTCTGAGAGCATCTGATTTCAGCCAAGTAAAGCAGAAACAAAAATTTTCAAGTTATTTTTACATGATTTTTGAGAACAGGAAGAGCGGAACTTTGTGTTCCCTCTTTCCTCCAAATGCAGGCCACATGTCATACCAAAACTCAAGCAATGGTGGGCTGAAGGGATGAGGCTTTATTAATTTTCATGCTTACAGAACTGGTTGTTTCCTTTAAAAGGAACACCTAGTTATGCAGGTTAAAACAAGTAAAATAGTTTGGTGCCATAGGGGAAAAGGAAAGAGAACATGGGTAAGACACTAACCAAGAGCTTCAGGGATGAGCACTGAATGTTTTAGTTTGCCCCAAACTTCTTGATATTCTTGTACAGGATATTTATCTTTTTAGTATTTTAGTTTTCCAGCTTTAAAATAGCTTTCTACTTTAAAAGGCTATGAAAAGGAAAAGCAAGTTTGAGGCTGTGACGGATTCAGAGGTGGTGAGTAGGATTTGTATCAACAGTGGAGTCATATCTAGGGAGTTCTCCTAAAACAGTTACTTTGTCTTTATCTGGAAATGGTTTGGCTGACTTTCTGGTGAATGCTTTATGGAGAATTTTGTTGTTAGATGCTATTTTTTAAATTTGAGTACGTAGAGTGTTTTGGCAGCAAATTTTGGCGAAGAAAAAGTGATTGGTAGTGGCAGGATAGGAACAGAAGGAACAGCCGCTGTTCCCATAGTGATACAGCAAAAGCAGTGACATTTAGGTAAACAGCAGTAGGACAGGAAATTTGGGGGAGTTAATGTTAGATGTCTCAGAAGATCCAGTAAGCTTCCATACGGTGTTTCATGTGTATCTGAAAATGCTAATGTTAAGCCTCTGTTATATTAGTAGCACAAGCACCCCTCAATATTTAGTTGGGAAGTTCAGTGATTCCCTTGAACAGGTGGTCTGTGAATGAAACCATTCAGCAGAAATTACACGTAGCAAAAGAGAGCATGATGTTGTGAGTGTTCACAAACAGTGGGAGCTGTCCAGCTGGTGAGAATGGTACCACTGAAGGCCTTTCTGTATTGCAAGATTCTGGGTGCAGAAATGTTAAATTCTGCATGTCTTCACTTAGCAATAAAAAGATAGAATCACAGAATCATAGGATGGCTCAGGCTGGAAGGGGCCTTAAAGATGGTCTAGTCCCAGCGCCCGGCCATGGGCAGGGACACCTTGCACTAGACCAGGTTGCTCAAAGCCCCACTCAGCCTGGCCTTTCACACTTCCAGGGATGGAGTGTAAATAGAAATGTTCTATTCTTTGATGTATGACTTTGTGAAATACTACTAAAACCATAACATACTTCTGAATTTGCTTTTACAGAAGTACAAAACTTCTAGCATTCTTAGTCAAATGTTTCATCTTTATTAAAGAACAAAGCTGACATGTAGGTAATTCTGCCTTTGGATCTGGGCTCTTTGGAGTGCAGAACTTATTTTTGTGAGATGAATATTTGTCATGTGAAGAGGATTTAGTCTCTAGAAGAAGAGATTATGAAATTTTTCTACTGGCTGTGTAAACCATGTTTTTGCAGAATGTGGAAGAAAAAGGGAAAGAAAAATTAAGAAATTTTACTTAAATCTTCAAGCTATTAAAATGCAAGTGAGTATGTCCATTTTATCCCACAAAGCACAAAAGTATTTTGTACCAGACTCTTGTTTCCAGTATGGCATTTTGAAGAGTTTGTGTTTGAGATATATGGCCTATCCTATTATTAGCCAGTAATCTCAAAGTAAGCTGCTGCCAAGTGTGAAGGACAAATTAAGGTGCCAGAGGTCCAGGTACTCAGGCTGTTTTCTACTTATTTGTTTATTCATGTCCTTCTTCCACTTTCTCTCATTTTTCACAGCAAGAAAGCTGGTAGTGGAGGCTCCAAGCTGATATGTTCACATAATACTGCACTTCTTAACCTTAACAAATAGCGAAAACTTATCTGTTTTTCTGAGAACTAAATCTTGAGCGATATGAACTGAAAGGTAACCTTATCAGCTATCAATGAACTTAAAGGATTTGGGTGTCTCTTCACAGTCATTGCATGCACACTTATAGTCTGTGCAATTACAGAGCAGAATGCTGACGCCTGCTCATTGCTAAACTCTTAGAGAGGTTGCTAATAATAGAGATAGTTTGGGTTCTTGGGCAAGGGGCAGACATGTGGGCTCACATTTGTCTGAAGGAGGCATTTCCCCAGCTGACAGGGAGCATTTGGTGTGCCAGGCACCCCTGCACAGGGTCAACACTCAGCAGGCAGGGGCACCCTGGAACGTGGGCTGTTCCTGCACTGCACGGTTTGTAACCCTCTCGCGGTGCGTGAAGACAAGACAGGGAAATCTTAGGGTATAAGAGTACAAGTTTTCCTATCCATTCTCCTCCGAAACTTTGGAGGAGTAACCACAAGTAAAAGCCTGTGAGTGTAAAGTCCATGGGTTTATTGTTTGCAGAGGCCGTTCAGGATGTTCCCTACAAAGCTCTGACCATGTCTTTTAGAAAAAACTTGCAAAGGTGCAAATGCTGACTCACTTGTGCTTGCTGCCACTCCAGTCATGAATAGTACATAGTAAAGTCCTATTGGAGTGAAAGAAAATCCTTGAAATCAAATTCTTGAATTTGAATGTTATGAATTTTTAAAGTTTGGAGTGGAGTATTTATTTCTCTAAAAATGAAAAAGGGGTAACAATAGGTCTTTATCTTGACTTAGAAGGGAAGTTAAAAGGGCTTATCATTATTATCCTATCTAGAAGACAACTGGAATTTTAATCTTAAAATTGAGTGTCCTTAAATATAAATCAATCTTTGCATCTCTTCATGTATTGACTTGATTAGAAATGACTAGGTGGTGCTCTGAGACAACCCCAGTTGCAGGGTGAATCATCTTATGGCACTTTTTCATGACTGCTCATATTTTAAATTAATGCTTTTTACTTGCAGTTAAGAGGTGTTAAACACGAACTCTGAAAATATAATGACTTAGCTAATGAGTGATAAACTGCTGTGGTCTTATGATCCCATGAAAATACTCGACTCCCATGAAGCAGACAAGTTTTCAGCTTTCAGATTGTAATTAATTAAATGTTGGAATTGTTATAACTCTGAGTAGAATGTAGAATCTCAAGGGATTGTAGATTTTTTTTTTTAAAGCCAAACCTAGAATGTGGATATTGTGCATAGAACCTGCCTTTCTAAGTACCTAGCTTTGTAATTCAACTACTGTACCTGTTTTCAAATCAGAAACAGCTTATCTAAGTTAATATATTGCAATTTGTAGTATCCACTGTATTATGGATATTTTTTTTTGCACCTAGTTAACTCTTTCTTAAGGCTCAAGGCTAAATACAAAAGTCTGCGGTTCCCAGAAAATGATTGAAGAATTCATGCATTTTTGAAAGCCTATAAATAAGTACATGTTACAGTGAATTTGTCAAAAAAATCAGAGGCAAAAATCAGAGTGGATTAATTTTTTATAAATGTCATGGCTTCATGGTGGAATTTGCTCTGTCAGTAGTTGTTAGGTTGATAAATGTTTATGAGAATTGATTCCCTCATTTGTAAGTTAGCTGTGTGTTGCATGTATCTTCACTCTACCGAAATAGTTGGATCCTGGCACATTTTCTTCTATAACCTTTCCTAATACAGTTTGCCTTCCCATATGAATAGATTTTTATAAGTTGTGATATTTCAATGATGAAAATAACGCTTCAAAAGACGTTAAAATTGGTAAATGGTTTCCCACAACTTTGGTAATAGTTGGATGCTGCTATATTTTCCTCTAACACAAGTGATGATTAGTTGATAATTTGGTGCTACATCTATTCAAGCATGCTCTGCGTGAGCTAAGAGAAATATCACATATTTTAGCTTGCAGTTGCTAGCTGTGGTTTTGTATAAGCAGTAATAAGCAGCAAAATGTGCACTCTGTGGTTTGCAGTGACCTTCATTGTTGGATAAGCCGTAAGAAAAAAATAAAAATCAAAGACGTGCTTAGAAATTCTTTGTTTGGAGGGCTAAATCTGGCCTGTATTCTGCTGTCCTAATTGTGCATAGTGATTGGAGACCTTTTCAGCTTGGGCAGACACAGATCTTCCAAAGGGGACAAGCAAAGCACTCAGGTTTTTTTTGTATTTTACAATACTGTGTGTGTATATATAACTGTATCTATGTCTATATATCTATCTCAGCCTAAAATAGTGATGTGTTTGTTCTGAGCTGTAGATTTCTAGTTGACATACATGGTTTTTATGTAAGTTTGAAAAACATTCACACCTCTGAAAAGAACTAGAAGGTTATTTTTATCAATTACTTAAGCACCGTAATTATTTGGAAGCTAAATGTCAAGAATTATCTTTCAGTTTGGATGTGCCCCAAAATTAACTTGGTCATGCTAGAAGCAACTCTTGTTTTATCAAGATTTTCCTTGATGTAGGAACAGCAAATTATAGCAGCTGTACTGGCTTACAGGATCAACCCCTCAATCCTGGCTCTAACACTGACCAATAGGGAATGTCTACGGAACAAAATAAATGCCCAGTACTGGATCCAGCAATCCTCAGCTTAAGAAGTTTGAGCCAGAGGGTGAGGTCTTTGTGTTTAATGGTTTTAGATGAGACAGTTCACATCACATTTATGAATTCACACCATACTTTGTTTAAAAGTTTTGAGAGAACATTGTCTGGTCATTGTACTTAATTGTTACAGTTTTAATTCTAAATATGCTTCCACAGAGACAAATATTCTGACATCTTGCCCATAGAAAAACCCCTTCCAATGTGGAGCAATCTCAAACTCACCAGCAATATTTTGTTAGTGTTTCCATTTTTCCTTTAGTAAGCTATTTTATCTTTTTATGTCACTGTAGTAGATTTTTTTTTCTTTCTTTTCTGTCAGGAAGTAAAATTTAAAAATGCAGCAATTGCTGCAAAGGTGTTGTTCAGAAATAACGTTTTGAATTAGAATGCATTGTGACAGAATGGCATTTTGCTTCCTTGGAAAGGTGATCTGAGGTGCTGTCATGTCACAATGGAGTATTGTATCAGGTTGATTCTGACCCAGTATTTACCAAGTAGTGATCTGGGTTACCAGAATATTGGGGGAATTTTCCTGCCTTTGAAGGATTTCTGTCTCATTTAGTGTGTACTGGATAGATACTGTTCATTCAGGAACAGATACTATTTTTGATGGAATATTTTCTGTTAGCAGATGTCTTTTAAAAACTGTATTCAGTAGTGTCTGTTTATTGTAATACTTATTTTGGCAAATAAACTTCAAAGTTTAAAGCAGTCAAAGTTTTCTTTGTCAGACATTAAATAGAATCTGACAACAAAGTTGATCCTTATATGAATCCCATTTTCCCCCCTCAGCTACCCCTCCAATTTAAGTTACTTTTTGGACACCACAACTACCCCTCAACATTTCATATTCTGTGTTGCTGAGGTTCTGAATTGTAGTTGTGTTTCTTGTGTAATGGAAAAGTTAGTAAGAAAGGTGCATTTTGAGGAAGTGTAGCAGCTGTGATTGTAATATGTCTGCTTTTGTACCACAAGTAAACAGAATATGCACATGGAACTCAGATCATTTAAGGCTGTGTCAGCTGTGCCTTTCAGCAGATGTCACACTGCCACAAGTTTCTTATTTTAATTGAAACATTTCACTGTAGCACTTTTGAATCAT
This sequence comes from Atrichornis clamosus, assembly GCA_013400975.1. NCBI lineage: Eukaryota > Metazoa > Chordata > Aves > Passeriformes > Menuridae > Atrichornis > Atrichornis clamosus. The sequence continues at coordinate 20,157 of WBMZ01003320.1, forward strand.
TTCATTGGTAGAAGTTAAAGCCAGTAGGTCTTGGACAGATTGTATTAATGACTTTAGGTAAATCAGTTTATCTCCAGATATTTAAATATAGCTCCTGCACATTATTGGTAATAGCATGTTACATACTACCTATAAAATGCTGTCTCGGAACACTGTTCCTAAGTGTACTGTTGCATGCAGTATTCTCGTTAAAGTATATCATAGTATTATAAATATCTTCCAGGTTTGTGTTAGTAAACACAACATATTCCATATCATGTCATCATAAACTTATTTACATTCTCTGGTGGTTTTTTTTTTTTTTTTGTGGAGAAGGCAGCCAGTAGTGATTAAGTAAGCTACAGAATATCCAAATAATTTTCTTGAATCAAAGCGTGTTGTGGACATAACTATCTCTTGCTTTGTCCCAAGAATTTAGTGTTATTTTGTATCTTAATTTACTGATTTATAGTTTTCCTAAAAATAGTTTTCTGTTACCAGATTACTAAGTTAACATGTGTATACAATAAGCCAATAACATATTCTTAGTCCTGAAAGATAGTGAAAGAGGCTGTTGATTCCAGCTGAAGAAGGAGGAAAACACAGTTGGACTGAAATTGGCCAACAATTGGCAGCAGTTGTTAAATTCAACTCTTCTGTTTTCAGCCCACTTAGATGGTCTTCATCACCTGATGAGTAGTGAATCAGTTAATCAAGGAAACATGGAAGTATCTAGGAGAAAATAAAGCATTGTACTTAAACAGTAGAAAACAAATTCAGTTGGATTATATAGTGCCAAAATGTGTTTGTTTCTGTTTCATTTGGAACACTATCCTCCCTCTTCACTTCCTAAAAATAAAAATCTTTATGGAAGTCTTGAAGGCTGGAAAGGGGACAATACTCCAGCACTGATTCATGAGGCTGTTTTTTCCCCAGTACTGTAAGGGATGATGATGACAATCACATCACTTTTCTGTTTTCCAGTGAGATTGACTCAAGTGTCTTTATGAGGTCCACATTGATAGAACCTTCATGATTATTGATCTGAAGAGCTTTGTGATCATTTTCAGACTTTTCATTACTGTGGTACTACATTTGCTACTAGAGGCACTTGAGGAAGGAGAAATGGGAATTCTTCTGGGGAGCAACCTTCATTATCACAGCCTTCTTTTGGCCTTAAGGCCTAATGTTGTCTGTCTTCAGTGTTGCATTGATTTTAATAAATTAATATCCAGCCAAGATACAAAAAGAGGCGTTGCCCTCCTAGACAATAAAGATGAATCCACTCAAACTTTTATTCTCCTGACTTGGCCAGCAGTTACGTTAGCCCTCAACTCTCCTAGATGATAACAAGGGGTGGACTGCCTATTCATTTCTTCTGAGATTTCTCTATTATGCAAAATCTTTCAATTAGCTGATTGAGAAAGGCAGCTACAATAAAGCAGAGAAGCTGGATAACAAGCAAGGGATACAGTCATCCAAAAGAGCATTCCTCTGTAAAATTGTTAGCGTCAAAGTCTTCCAAACTCTAAGAGCTAAAACTGTGGGATTTTGTTTGGCAGGTGGTGTACATCTCCTTGCTTTCTTACTCTTGCCTTAATTGTTTAATGTGACTCAAATTGTAATTGGGAGTTTATTCTACTTCCTTGAAAAGAGCTCTCCTTAGCTGCTACTGCTGAAGTATGTAGTAATCAGTACAGTAAAGAAGAAACTATGTTGCAGGAATTTATTTTTCCATTAGATGCTTTGGATCACTGATAGTAACTTCTATGAATTCCTAGAGGAGACTGTCTCCAAGTGGTGCAGACTCCTAGGTAAGGAGCCGTCTCACAAGCAGCTACATTTCTTGTTTAAGGTCAGCAGGCTCTGTGAGGAGCATTTGTCACAGATTCTCTCAGCTGTGCTTTGTGGCTTTGTCTGTACATTTACTTGTCTATAAATGTGCATCTCTTAGGAGGCTGGACAGGAGTCAGGGAGCTCACTGGGTGTGTTTGGTGTGCCCACACCGTGAGGATGCAGGACTTTGGTCACAGTTTAAAAGGAAGTTTCCATGCAGGATGCCTACAAATTTCAGTTACTCTGCTGGGGCTGTCTTTAGGAAAGCCCCTAAAATGCTCCCCATAGGGCATGTGGGAGAAGCTTGTCCTGGTTCTCCCATCCTACACGAGTCGCAGGCTTGTGCTTTGAGAGGGATGAGGAAGTTGGGAGCCTGACAGTGTGGTTCTCTGTCAGCACCACCTTACTGCCCTCGTGTTGTAGGGATAAGAAAATTTGGCTCAGGTGCTACATGGGGCAACTCTAAGGGAACTCTGGACAGTGCTGCATTTGTGCTGACAGCCTACAATGGTGATGGTGCTTCCTGAGAGAAACATTTGGCAAAATAACCAGCATAACCTGTACAGAAGGATGGAATGTTCATGGTGGGACCTCATCGTGACCAGGAACTGTGAAACTGGCAGGAAGGGTGGAACTAAATGGTCTTAAATGCCCCTTCCAATCCAAACCATTCTATGAAGGTGCTGGAAAATGGGGACATGCCTTCTGGAAGTCATACACCATTTTCTAGTCTTATAAATTAGTATGTTTGAGAGTACTTTTGCTTTTGTATTCTGTTTCTGTGTTTTTATGTTTTCTGCCAGTCTCCAAAATGCAGGTTTGTGCATTTCTGGAAGTTGATACTATAATTTTATACAGTACAACTTGCTGTCTTTTTTTCTAAGTAGAAAGTTATTCGGTGCTGAAGGCTGATGTCTGTAATAGTTTGTGCATTTGTGAGAAGAGCCTTTTCATTTAGATCATCAGTCAGCTGTACCTCTCTTTTTATCTTCAGATATAGACAACAGCTGGGAGAGGGATGCTCTGTGTTGCTTTCATTGCTGATAAATGCTTCAAAAATCATTAAAGAGAAGGCTCTTTCATGCTGAGGAAAAATCCTGCTTTATTGTTTGTCCTTCCATGAAAGTGTACGTTTTGTATCTCATTAGCATTAGTTATCTGTTGCAAATCTGCTGACTACCTCTAGAAGAATAAGCTGGCAGTTTTTTAGCATTATTCTCAGCTATCAGAATGCTGCTTTATCCCTCATTTTACACAGTGAACTTGCACTCAAACTCTGTGCATGTATCCAGTTTTGTCTGGGGTACAGAGGGGGAAAGAAACAGCCAAGTTCTAACTGGATGCTTTGTGTGGAATAAGCATTAAGGTTATATGCACTAAAAACTGTGGTGAATATAAAATTGATTTATCTGAAATTATAGTCTAGAAGCTTTTTGCTTTCAAACACTTTCAAAATTAGTTTGTGTCATAACTTAGGTCCATAGGAAGATTTTCTGTATAGCTTGTGAAGAAATGTCAGGTTTCTCTAGCCCCATGTCTGTTTTGCAGTGTCAAAATACATTAAAGACTGGGCTTATACAATGTCATTGAATCAACAGTACTGTCACAGAGCTTGCTTGCTACTTCAACTGCTTTATGGAACATTTTTAGACAAAAATGTGTTGTGGTATAATTTTTTCATATTTTAAACAGGGACTACACACAGCAAATTAGGGCAATAATATGTTTAATTCAATACAAGGTTTAGCAGTTTGCAATGAGGAGCTCATGACTGGAAGTTCATAAAGCAAGTGCTTTTGTATTATAGTCTAGTCTAAAATTAATTATATGATTGAGAATTTAAGTGGTCACTAGTAAATGCATATTTGAAATATTAATTTGTCTTGGTAATATAGTCTTCAATTTGCAAGCTGATTGCAAATTTCAGGTATCCAACTGTGATAAGGATGGGGTCCATCACCTTTCAACAACTGAAGTGTCACTGACACACAAGTTCTCACTGGTTTCCAATACCTGAGCCTGAAATTATGGTGGAGGGGGAAATAGAAAGATATTGAAATGTGGATACTTGATTGACAGCAGAGACAAAGCACAGGAATGCTGTATCATTTTATCTTTTATTAAGAATCTAGCCGTTCTTGACCTGTGGTTGCTTTCTAATTCTACTGTTGAATTTGCTTTTGGACTTTTAGGATTTCAGGATCATGTAATTGTAGATTTCAGGTGTTGAGCTGTGCCATGGATTTGTACACATGTGAGTTGGGGTCCTCAGCTTCTGTTTTACTCACTGACGCTTCCCAAGTATTGTCTGATATTTGATTTCTTCCTGGTTGGTGATGTTTATATAAATTATGGTACTCTTCTAGAGTTTAAAACTAGTAGTGATTGCTTGGCTGAAAAATTCAGTTCTCTTGCTCATACAACAAAGATGTAAGAATGTGAGCCCATTTGTGTGGCTTTGGGGAGTGGCTGACACTGCTGACAAAGTGTTTGGAGGCTGGGATTAAGAAGGACCTGCAGAACTGTGCTACCCATACAGCCAGGGAATCTGTCATGCAGTCTCCAGGACGTGTGTTATTATTACAAATGATGCACATTAGGTTTCTTTGCAGAACAGAGGTCAGAGCCTATAAATGAATGATAAGGAATTTGGGGGTGATGTAGGTGAGTCTGGCACAGTTATTTGGAAAAGGATTTAGAGCAAACCGAATGTGGTGCTTCAGACCTACCATTCTTACTTAAGCTATACTTCTGCCTGGATATTTGGTGAGAACTGTATGCTTAATATTCTTTGCTTTGAAAGTAAGTATTTAATACACTTGAATATTTTGTTCAGTTACTGGGCAATGTCCCAGTTCATGATGCTGTTGAAATGAAAATGTTTTTAATGAGTAGTGTTGAAAGGCGCAGCAGAGTCTTAATATTGATGGCATTAATTATTAATCAGGAACATGGCATGTAGTGGGAAGTAACTATGCTCTTATGTAAACTTTGCTACCTTGATATGACAAGAGGTTGTTTCTTTTGAAATTAAGCCCTGGATTCATTCTATTTGTAGTCATATAAATTAGGAATTTATTCCTAAGCTGTCCACATACAAATATATTTTACACTTGTTTGGACTAAATCTCAAGTTGTATTGGCTTTATTAACCATTGTAATTCAGTTTAAATTGTGCTCATGGGAGCTGGATTATTTTGTGTAAATATCACATTTGAGCTGTTAAGTGAAGACTCCCCGCACTGTCACCATAATGGGACTTGGTTGGTTGATGTGAAGTTACTTTAACAGCAAGGGGGGGAGTTACCTTCAGGAGAGTACATGGATACCATGTACCATTAAAGTTTCCCTACATGGATGGTTGGGGAATGCAACCCGAGGAACTTCATAGCTGAGAAACCACAGAAGTGGAAAAGGATTTTGATTAGTAGTGTAGACTAGTTATTCAATTCCTGGCTTCCAGTTTTGATTTTGGCAAACTAAATGACCATATCTTGATTCAATTATTTTTGTGGGGCTGAGGAGGAAAACACAGAAAGGGGAAAAAAAAACCTATTAAATTTTGGAAAACTCTAAGCATTTCTGAAACATTCAGGATTGTCAAAAAGGTTAGGACTTATTTGCATCATGAATATTATAAATACAAATGTTATATAAAGCATTTATGATGCATATTCAGAAGATCTGTCTTATGGAAAGCCTTACTGTTTTTTTCTTAAATCCAAACACTACTAAAATTTAACATGACCTTTAGCTTGAATGAGTATGTTGGCAAAGGTGGGATAAATGTGTTTGGTATAAACTTGTGGAGAGGTTTTTAGAAATCTGTTAAAAACTATGTTAAGACTGCTGTTCAAATTTGAAGCCAAGTTCAATATAAAATATAAGTGGTTTTAAAAATGTATTAAAAATAGTATTCATCATTAGCTCCTGTCTCCTCTTTGCTAGTGGAGGAAACTTGTCTTGTATCTGCCAGCCAAAATGTCACTGTGGTTATTCCCCACCTTCTTCTTTTAAAATGAGTGAAACAAAGTAGTTTTAATAATAAGCCTCACTTTTTTTTCTAAACTGACTAGAGATGAGCCACTAAGAATAGACTGAATATGGTTCTCTTTTCTGCTCTACAGCTGGATCCAGATGTTTGTCTACAGTTTCATTTCCAAGCCTGACACACAATCTTGGCAACTGTTCCCCTCCGTGAGGGATTCTGCAACCAGAATCTCCCTCTTTTTGTTGGAAGTACAGGAGGGAAGTGAGGTTGAGAGCTTAGTTATCACACAGCAGCAAGGTTTGGACTAAAGCAGGCAGAAGTGCTTGCGCAAGGGGTTTGCATGAAATATCCCACAATGGATTGCAGTCCATAGTCTTCCAATAAATTTACATTGGCATTTGAAAGCTGCTCCTTCATTTGTAGAGTGATGCAATTTCAGCATCAGTGAAAAAAAAGGACTAAAATTCTGGGAATGGAAACCTGGGTTTTCTTGTTTGTTTTTGTTTTGTCCTCTGTGGACCATTTGTTTTGTGGATAAGTGGTACTTGCAGTAGCACATGGCCAAAATGTTAATTGTACTAGTTCAGGTAATTCAGAATTAATGTCTCTTTTTATGCTTCGGTGCATTTGCAGTGTAGAAGCCTTAATACATACATGAGCATGCAACATTTGGTAACGAGACATTATTATCAATTTGTTAAGCGCACAGATGGTACCTTTAATGCCATACAAGGCATGAAGAGACATGTTGCCAAGTTCTTATTTTAGTTATACTGATTGTGACTATAATTCTGCAGTTCTAGAATTATGTCTGAATTTAGTCCTGGCTTTGGGAGGAAAAAAACACAGCAGCTGAAAAATAGTGCTTTTTTTATTTTTTTCTTTTTTTCCCCCCAAAGACCCAATGCACACAGATGATTTAATTATTGACTTTAACTTATCCTATAGTAAAAAATTCTTGATGCAATGAAATGAGCTCAAGTCTACTCTTTTGAGTTTTTTCTTAAATTTCTTCATTATTAAACGTGCAGTTTTAAATTAGGAACAGCTTCTCTATTTTGGCATTTTGAAAGGTAAGCTGGCAAATGCCTATAACAATCTACATACTTGCATGTGACAAGCGTGGATGTCATTTAAAGCATGTTGTGTCAAGCTGCTGCTACCTCAAAGAGCAGTGAGCTTTGCCAGTAATAGAGCATCTGCTCTCTGTTGACATTGTCAGAGGTGGAGGTCACTAATGGTATTATGATCTACTGTACACTTAGCAGAGAGCAGGGTAAAGCTTTTCTGTTCCTAACGTGTTTTGTGAGTTGTTTGCCACCACTGTCATTGACGTGTCTGGTTATAAAAACCAGTGCTGTTTGTAGTTTCCTTAGGAGAATTTGCATAGTGGTTTTACTGTGCTCTCAGATGTGAGAGCTACTAGTATTCCATAAAATATAAAAGATGTTGTCAGGCCCACTTCTGGGGAGTTGGATGTCTTTGATCATTGGGATAATTTTCTCATCTTTAGCATATTTTCTGAAACTTGGGTCTTGGGAATAGAGACCTGTGCTCACAAAGATTATATCACAAAGGTGACAGCGTTGGGTATTGCAGAGGAGCAGTTGTGAGGGCTTAGGTGGCATCAGAGAGAGCTACTAAGGCTGACAGGTAAGAAGCTGAGGTATAATGCAGGTAATGTGCGTGCTGCCTCTTGTGCAGCAGAGAAAGGGGATGGGATCAACAGTTGCTGTTATTGTATTGTTTTAGTGACATTTTGCTGATGCAGCAAAGCTGTGGCCAAAGCAAATCACACAGCAAAAACGTACTTTGCTGGGCTTGTTTTGCTGTGCTTCTGGAGGAAGGGAAACCTAAAAGATGTTCCTGTACCAGTGAAAGCATTGTTAGTAATACTGTACCATAAATGAATGTGCTTTGTATCTTTTATGAAAAGCATAAGAAACTGAATTCTCCCTCCCAATGCGAAGCTGTCCCTTGTCTCTGCTTTGGCCTAACAAAATTACAAGTGATTTAATAGCAAATGAGAAGAGCTTTTTCATTGTCATGGTGTATTTAATTAAGTAGGTTTAGGAAAAAATAGGACATGAGTTTTGTGTTTAATTAAAACGCTAATTTGTAATTACAGGAAGCACATATGACCTTAAGTTATTGTGTAATAATCTGTTTCTTGTCAGATCTTACTTCTAAGTGGTGTAGTAGCAGTAACTTTTCTTGTTAGAGTGGTTTTGGTAATCAAAACCAGCTCCAGTTCGTCACAGTACTCTCTGATCAGTAAATGCATCTTAGGAACTGTGTGATTTTTAAACTTTGTGCGAGTCCCCTTCATTATGTAGCAAAGTACAGCCTCTCTGAAATACTACCAAAATTTTATTTGTGGTCCTGCAAGCTGATCTGGCCACAGCACCCTCCTCCCCTGCATGGAGAGCTGTTGTTTTTGCTGGTGTGCTGCAGCAGTGCGTGGAGAATGGAGGTGCATGTTCACACAACGTGGGCTTAGTCCTACATGTGTAAGCAAGGTGTGCAGAGCTGGAATGTGTTACCAGGGATCTTTTAAATACGTTGTTTAATTGGATCTTATTGATTACTCTTCCTGTCTCTCTGTGCTAGGTAAATATTTTATCACATTTGAAGTGCAGATACTGAGGTGCTGGGGAAGTCGGGCTTTGGGCACCTGCCTTTGTGTTTTTGCTGCTGAAACTTTTGCTGACTGGCGGTTCAGGGGCAGTTCTTCCCTGGGATTGCACAGCTCGAGCTTACATGCCTGTGTGACCCAGGAGCTGTTTGATGGCTTCTTTCTCATTCTAGGATATGCTTGGGGATAATTTGTATGTTTGCTTGTACTTTTAGATTTTGCTTTTCTTCAGTGCTCTGCAAGTTGTATAGAACACACCACATATAAACTATATTTTGACATAAGTTATGTTCTTTGCTCACTGTTACCCTCAGATTGATTTGTTCTGCTCCAAACCAGGCATGGCTACCTGCTGTTAGAAAGAATTGTTGCTACAGCTAAACAACACAAAAGGAAATCATCAGGTGTTAAGTTTAGACAGTCTGTCTGACGGGCCCTGGTCCAGATCCGGCACACTGAGTACAGAGTCTGTGCCTTGTCATTGGCAATACTGCATTTCAAGGGCTACAGTTGTCTCTGTGATGTGACAGGGAAGTCAAAGTCATCCTGAAAGGTTGGTACGTGAGAATGGATTGCAATCATGAGTAATTTTTAATTTTTTTCTTGTTGCGAACCTGTGCGGCTTCCAAGATGTTTCTCTGAAGAGGTAGTTATGAGGAACTGTATAAGTTGTTTTGGCAGCAGATGCTTTCCCAAAACTCTCATTGATCAGAAACCATTTGTGAGTGGTGAGGAATGTGCATGCTTTGGGGAGCACATGCTTACAGACACTTGCAGTAATTACTGGGTTTACAAATATATGACATTCTATAATGTTATATAAATTCTCTTTCTGCTGAGAGTTATACATTAGAAATACAGAGCATATATGTGAACTGCAAAGAGAAGTTTAGAACTAAACCTGTGAAGTCATAAGTGTTGTTCCCAAGTGTGCTGTGGGACTTGGCAAGTGATAATATTGGACATGTTTTTGGGTCAGTACCTTTGGGGACAGTTAACTCCAGGGAGGAAGCAGGGCCAGTGCTCTACACCGACACACTGATGCTGTGGTAATGTAGGAGTGTCCACATGTGGAGGTTGGTTAGGGAATGACTCTCAGCAAGTGCAGCTTGCAGAAGATAATTCTATTTCTTGCTCTTTATCTTCATCCCTTTTCCTCAGATTTGCAGGCATATCTTCATGGCCCAATGCAAGCTGTCAAGGCTCTCCGAGGGAAATACCACAGCAGTGCAAATGCAAGGATTAAACTTTCCAGTCAACTATTTAAATATTAACTGGGAACAAATTGCTAATACAGGGAAACCTGACATGTCCAGCCTACCTGTTCTCACTTTGAATTTAGGTTTCAGAGTACCCAGGAGATACTTGCATAGTTCATGGCTAACAGGTGGAGCAAGTATCTATCATGGTAGTTTTAAGGCAATAACCTTGATTTTCTTCAAGAGGTTAATAAAACACTTGAGTCTTAGACAATCTCAGATTCCTTGCTTGAATATAGAGTTAATCTCAAAGCAGCAGTGTTATTTTTGAATAACTCTATAGCGTCCCAGTGTTGCTGCAATAGTTTTCTAAATTAAAATTGGGAACAATCATTTTTTAATGTGATAATAATAAGCAGATTTTTCATCTTATAAAGAAACTAAAATGCACATAAAATGACAGAGAAAACCAATTTTGGTGTTTGCTGCTCACATGGGCTTAATTTTCAGAAGTTCTCTAGCAAAAGTTGAAGAAGTACAAGAAATTAAGATGAGAAATAAACCAGTTCTTATGTGCAGTTGTGTTTAGTTTATCAGGTTCTGTTTACTTAATGTGCTCAGAAGCTTGGATGTACACATGGAGCAGAAGAACTAAAACCAAGACAAAATAACCATATCGTCCTCTCATCTGTTGACTGTGCCCTCATGGTTACTTACAGGATCAAATACTGTAGTTTTGTCCTTATTAAATGTGTTGTACACACACAGTGTAAGGTCTTCACTGTATGAAAATTCTCACAAAAGGAATGAGGTTATAGGATTTCCTTCTTCAAGGAAGGAGATTACTTAGCCCTGTTCCTTGTCCAGCTACTCCTTGGCTAAGAGTGGTTCTTCTCTGAACTCAGTTTTGTTTCAGTGTTAGAGTAAAAGAAGAATATAAACTTGGGAAGAGACTGCTTCCTATGTTCATTCTCAAAATTAGTGTCTTTTCTCTAGCGAGAATAATGGCAAAATTGATCACTAATAAAAGCCCTTCTTACTGCACCAGAGTAATTAATCAAGAGCACAAAAATGTGTACACTCTGAAAATCTGCAGGAAGAAAGAGCAAATCTGTGTGTTTATTTATGCACACGTGTGTATGTGTGACTGCAGAATGGATGAGTACTGAAAAAACTGAAACTGGAAAAATTGCAGTTTGGATAAAATATACATAATGTTTATAAAGATAGTTCCCTAATTTATCTTCTATGATCTTAGCAGAGGTATAATTCCCCTCTGTGGAAGATTTACATGATATTGCAGTATCTGGTGGTAAAAATACTAAAAGTTTTAATACTGGTGGAAAGTTTGTAAAGACACTCACTGCACTTGCACTACTGCTGAAGAATTGTGTGAGATACCATATTTTTTTTGATATAACTAAATATATTAACATTTCATATTTTAAAAGAATGCTATTAAATAGCAGCATTATCTTCAGGGTTATTTTAAGTACCTATTTACATATTTAATGAAAAACAAACCAAGTAATTCTTCTGTTCAACAGGGAGCAAAGGTACGGATCAATAAACATGGATTATAAGTATTACTGTGATTATTGCCAAATAAATAAGCTAAGCCTGTTTATGCCAGTAGGTCTAGTTCAATTTTTAGTGTATTCCAAAATGACTTGGAAAGTACTGGGTACCTATATTTAGAAATCTGCTATTGGAATTTCTGTATCAGAAGAAAGAATGAATCATCTTTAACTTGTGTTGAAGTAATGTGATATATAGAATTTTTGCTGACTGTATATAAAGATATTAATGTTAAAATGGTTATGGTTTATGCATTCTCACATGCTGTATCTTCTCAGGAGCTAAGTGGTGGCCTTGAGTCCTAGGTAATCCAGAAATCACATTATTAAAAGTAAAATTGATTAGAGTGGAAAGAGCATCATACCAGGCTGACATGATGATTCACTGGCAGAACACTTTTTCTGGAATGTTAATTATTTCCTCTTTAACCTTTTCATCAGACTAACTTCTTACATGAGGTGCAATTCACCTCCTTAAAATCACAAAACTCTGCTAAACTGGAGTTCCCTTCTTTAAGACACTAAACTTGTGTGTGAAAGTGTTACAACTTTACTTTTCCCAAATCTTGTGATGTTATTTTCTTACATATAGCTATGAACTTAAAAAACCCAAATGACTCATCATTTCAACTTGAAAAGCAATTGATCTCTTCCTGTTTTCTTACTTGGGCCAGGTCTCTCAGCTCAGCTAATGCTGTATTTTGAATTCCAATATAGATGTCCAAGGACAGAATTAGGTAGAAGTTAAAAAAGAAGCCTGTGATTAAAAAAAATTAGGAGTAAGGGAATGCTTTTATTTCTACACAGCACGTAAGCATTTCTAAGGGAAGTTTGAGCAGTTGAAAGGTGGCAGCAGCTGGAGCACCAGTTGAGACACCTCTCAATGGGATGTACTGTTTTAACTGGGGGTTTTTTTTGTTGGTTGTTTTGTTGGTTGTTTTGTTGGTTGTTTATGGTTTTGCAAGCCAGTTACCAGGAGGGCAATTACACAATCCTGGTTTAATCACAGACTAGTGTAAATTTCAAGTATATTTTGCACAGGAAGCCAAATTGATCTGTCTCATTGGCAAAGATCTGATTTTGCATGAAAACTTTGAGGTTTTGGTCAATGAAAATATGTAGTAGCACAGGTGACCACATAAGAGCTTTCCTGGGAAGGCACTGGATGTGTAGGTCACAAAAATGTATGAAACTGTCGTCCCTTCTGCAACAATTTTTAGTTATGTAATATTTTGGATTGGATGCTTTTAACATATACTGGGAGAATAAAATATGTGAGTTGGTTGTGTTCATGTCTGAAAATAAAAATCTCTGAATCCTGCTCCCAACACATAGTTGTGGGAGAAAACACTTTCATATCTTAAACAGAAACAGTAATTCCCTGTAGGACCTTATAGGCTTTAAGGCATTACCTAAGCTTCTGATTAGGAAACTGTGCTACAAGTGCCAACTATTAATAATAGTTAATCTAAGAGAAAGAGGATGATATGTTGCTAACCTAGAAGAAAGATTATGCATGACACGTGCATGTTTCTTGTTATGGGACAGAATGATTTTCTGGTTTCTATGTACTTGAAAAGCCACGTTTCTATACGCACTTGAAAAGCTACAAGGACAGTTTCAACTTAGTGTTTCTGTATATTTTAAAATGAATAGCTAAGAACTTGCAGGAACCTCATCTAGGTCTTTTTCTAAAAAGTCTCTGGCATTTATGGTTAAAATTGCTTTATCTAGTGACGTGGAAATCAAAGATAATTCAAATATATTCTGGTCTGAATTACTTTGCATTTCTCCTTCAGTAGTTACTCTGTAGAAGTTTGCCTTGTGGAGCATTAAAAGACAATGAATGCCAAAGTCACATGCCCTGGGAACTCGTTAGCTTTTCTGCAATCTTGTAATCAGAGCTCCATATAAAGAAAACTTCCCTTGTGGATGTACTAATCTAGGAAGCAGGCCTATATTAATTATGTAATGGGAGTTGCTTTAGATGCAGTTTTCAAATGTTACTTTGTTACAGATGACTTTTTGCTCTTGAAGTGTTATTACATTTACTAATTGCTTAGGAACTCTAAATTATGTTTATCAAAAATAGGTCACCTATCAAAATATCTTTATCAAAAATAGGTCACAATAGTATACTCTTATATTTTAAAATCTCATTGTTCATTTTTTGGTCTACTACAGATTAAGAGAAATCTCTGTATTGATCTACTTACTATCCCTTAGTTTTTCTAAGCTACTTTTATTCTTCCACTTGTATAAAATATTTGGATTATAGTCGAATGAGTTGAACATCTGACCAAATCAGGAGTTTGGTAGAAAAAGTAAATTTGTTTAATTGTGAAGTAGACATGTATTTTGATAGAGACATTACTAATTTAGGAATAGTATGAATTATATTCAATTGCAAGTTTATTTTTTATTCACCATTTATTGATTCAGAATATTTTGTTAAGTCACAGTTAAGGATACCTAGTTTTATGTGCTATACTGTATTAATTTAAGTTCAGAGGAGAGATAATGAGCAAAAGGTGTTACCCACCTAGGAATTCTCTTGAGCATTGTGTTAACCAAATCTTGCAAGCAAACCCCCAAATTTGTAATGTGAGTGCTCAAGCATGCTCATTTAACTACACTTAAGTGCTCAACACTTTATTTTGTAGGCAGCAGTAGAGGTATTGTTGTAAGAGCTGAACCAGCAAAATTCTGCACCTGGATTGGCCGTTTTTAGTACCTTACCTTTGACTTTTTTCCTTGCATGAAAGCAGCTAAAGCAGGAGCGTTCCTGCCAGAGGAGAAGTTTAAATATTAACTCGTACGTACGGTACCTGTCAAGTTGGGCTGGCAGAGGAACATTATCCTGGCTTTTATCAGGACTTATTTTATGACCACTACTTTAAATTGTGTCTCTGTGGAATAACAAATGCTCTGAATTAGAATTGCTAGAACTGCTTTTATTTAATAAAATAGCTTCTATAGGACTTTGCTTAGTCATCAGAACAGGTATTCAAATGTAAATGGATACAAATGCACAGTCTATGGGCATGCAATGGTGTGAAAATGAATTTCAGCCAGTTTTATTCTAAATACTCACTTATTGTGGTACAGAACTTTATTGTAACAAATCATAGCTGCTGTGAAGCTAATGAGCACACAGCCCACAGCCTTAGTCAGTGGTTGGCCAATTGCACAAATGTCTTTTTTTCTCCTCTTTATTGTGAATCTTCATTTAAATTGAGGTGGCTGAAAACTTTCCTGACATGAATAATGACAAAATATTGATCTGGAGAAACAACAAGAACAGTTTTTCATATAAAGTCCACAACAACCTAATTGGATCTTGACAGTTTTTAAACTGATGATTTAAAAAAGTCTTTGTAGTAGGGATACTATAGTGAATAAGTTCTTAAACTTGTTTACAACTTTTTAAAACAAAATGTTCCACAGACTTTTTTTTGGCTATTTTTTTTTAAGCATTGTGAGTATCAGAACATGTAAAAGAAAACATTTATGTATCTGTTGAACCCCATGCAAATATCCCATGTCCCTTCTAAATAAGGAAATGTTGATTAATTTGAAGAAACTAATTAAACAAAAAAATAATTTTAGTATGTGTCTTGTGGAATGCTCTTAGAAATTCAGGCAAGACTTTTTAATTTTTTTTTTTTTTACTCATTTTGGTAGTTGTGTTAGAGGAGCTCATTGAAAGCACATTGGCCTGTTGGACCCTCAGTTATGGCTCGACTGTGCAGACTCATTGAGTTCTTAATGCAGAATTCTTAAATTACATTTTTCTGTAGGAGTGAACTCTTAAGGTATCAGTGAGGCACTACAAATTCCATATCATCTTCTGAAAATTCACTGGGAAATCAAAATATTACTCATGAAATATCAGACTTGTTACACTCAGTTATTCAAATGAGAGAAAAAAACATTCCAGCCTTGGGAGGGAATAAAAGGCAGAGTCACTGCTTAAAATTATTCTGTATCTGCCCTAATGGTTTCCAGAAATTATTGTTTGGTCTTATTAATTTTATTTATTTTGGTCTGGTTAATATAAGAGCTAAAAAAAAGGTGCTGATCCTTTAAGGGAGGTGTCCAGTTTCTGTCACTTTTTGCCTTTGATAGGTTCTAACCACTCTTTGGCACCATGTGGTATTAACTGCAGAAGTTCTTGGTTTGGAATATTTCTGCTGGCATGTTTTTTTACTAACCTTACACACAAAATAGCAGGCCCACAGACCTATGGACTTGTGTAAGCCAAGGTCAAAAATATTTATCTCCCAAACTGGGCTTGGCTTGATCTGCTTCCCCATGGGAGCAGTACCTACTCCTGCCATTTTTTTTGGTTCATAATATGCAGTAAATGAGTGGGGATGAGTGGGTTCTTGAGCAACATTTCAGTAAGTTCATGTCCCACACACATTCTAACTTCCTTCCAAAAGTGAGAACCAGTATTTTAAACCTTGTTATCATGTGTAACCCATTGTAAGTAGTGAAATTCTTCCTGCACACTGTGGAACCTTTTAAAACTTTGGGTATGATTCAGCTGTTCTTGCATTAAATAGTACTTACTCAAGGTGTAATTCTATTTGTTTTGATTATTAGATGGTTATTGTAACACTTGATCAGAATGACTCCACTTTTAATTGGTCTCCAAGGACATGATGATGTGACTCATCCTTATGCTGAACTATTTTTAGTAAATATTTATATTCTTACCTAGTACTGGAAGGAAATGGACTCCAGTATGTTGACAGAGGAAGGAGTCCTTCTTCTGGAGGTGTTCCAAGGTGTAGATTAAATAGCATGATTTTTTCCATGTGACGTTCATGAGATTAGGATTTTCTAGACCACATTATTACTGAATGTGACCAGGGATGTGAGACTTGGACATAAATGAAATTCAAAGAAATTCCAGATCACTGATTTCAGGTACACACTCATTTTTTGTACTTAATATGGCCAATGTCAGTGTCCTTGAGCTCGTTGGTAGTTTTCAGGGATATTTTATGTAGATGTATATGCAGAAAAATGAGAGAAGAATTGTTCAATTTATATAGGACCAAATTAAAGGGTGAAAGAATGTAGCAATGCAGAGGTAGAGCTACTTTGTTGAGCGTGCAGTTTTCGGTTTTTTGTGAATATTGATATCATTCAGTGAATACTGGCCTAATGTACATGGTTTTGCCTCCACTGGATTGGTAGGAGTGTTTCTGTGCCACTGCCATTATGCTGGTAAAGCACTGACTTTTGAGGGCTTTTTCCCACTTTATTGTTGTACTAACTTGTGCTGATGTCCTTCAGGCCATTGAAGCTTTCACTCCTGTCATCACGCTGTAAATTAAAATTCATATCATAACAGGTAATGAAAGAATATTCAGCATTTACCTACATTCCATTCTGTACAATTTAGGAGCTTTTCTCCTGTGTAAGATTTTCATCTCGGTATTCCCAAATAAGGTAGTAATATTTCGAAATTGGAAGGAAGTCATGCTGTAAAACATACTCACAGAAATAGTAAAGTTGTCAGCAGCAGCTTCTAAAATACATCCTTGTTAAATATTTTAGGATTCCATCATGTTCTCAATCATTTCCTTAGAAGGGGCTGTGATCACAGTGGAGAATGTGTTACTTTTCTTTGAGCAACGTGTCTGTAGTCAACAAGAAATAGTTTGAGGCTCATGACCTTCTAAAGTCCTGCCAGAATTCTAGTTAGAAAGATATTCCATGGCTGTAAGGAGGGAATTAAGACTCCTGCTGCATGAGAATAGAAGCCTCTGGAAGCAGAAGGTGATTTACATGTACCGTGTTTTTCCTGAGAGGGCTCTGTTAGCCTGTTGTTTTGTAAGCAACAAGCTTTAAAAAAATGTTACAAATAATTTCTGGGGACAGGTGATTTCCATATTTATTGCAGACTTCACTGTCGGGCAAACCCTCCAGAGATTTTTTTTATTTCCATTGCACCAAGCTGTCAGGAAGGTGTTTGGATCACATTTGTGAGCAGATTTTTCTGGCTATTTGTACTTGGATGTTCATATAGTAAGAAGAAACAATACCAGAAACTTAATATTTTAATGGTGTGGAGTGATGAGTGAAATTAATTTTGATAAATTTTGAATTTTATATTTGTGTTTTCGGGGCATTTGTTTTGCTGAAAATATCTGAGTTAAAAGAGTTTTTAAAAAAATGGTATAGCTAGAAGAACTTCATTAAACTATAGTAAAGATGAATAAAATTTAATCTAGTAACCAATAAGCTATTGAACAAAATATGCTTTCTTCAGGCCATTTGACATAAATATTGATGTGTTATTATAAACTGTTAAAACTAAAATGGCTTTGCATTCTTAAACTCTTGCTTTCCAGTCTCCCTAGCATGAATCTAGTCAATTTTTAACACAGTTTTTGCTAGATTAAAAAAATAAAATCAGTGCTGTATAACTCAGCTGGAAGTGAGTTCTCATTGCACTAGAAATGCGATTATTTCATCATGCATTTGAAGAAACTTGTTACAGCAAAATATTCTAGTACAAAATTTATTTGCATAGAGAAGAGGTAGCACATGCCACTGGGTTGGCTTTTTTGGTTGTTGCTGGTGCAATTTTATTAAGTTTAGTGAGTAAGAAGCAAAGAACTCTGTGCTTGAGCAAAGTGGAACTATTGCTGAGCTCTGCATTATGAGATTAGAAGATTGGACAAGGTTAACTCCAGGTGTACGTGTAGGAGCAAAGAGAACCTGAAGGACTTCTGGGGAAAAAAAGACAATTTGAAGGAAAGTAATTTGGTCAAAGTTTTATGTTACTTAACCTTTGCTTTCCAACTGGGCTCTAAAAATCTTATCATGTTTTCTGAAAAATACATTTAAAACGCTTCCTAAAATACTCAGTTTCCTCCATTGAAACCAGATTCTTTTATTTAAAACTTTGCATTCAGTTGTTGAAACAAGCTGGGTTAATCTCTGCAGTCCCAAAGAAAATCATGATCTCTGAAAGCAATTTGCATGTCTCTTTCCTCCCTTGAGTGCTCCTGCATTTCATCACTTTGCAATTGGTGCTAATCCAATTTGTTCCCATTATACTTTAGATCTCATGATGTTGTCTAGTGCAAATTACTGCCTGCAAAATTGTGCTAGACTTGCTCAGTTTTCCAAACTTACTTCTGTGTAGGCTTAGTTGTGACTACTCTTAACTGTGTTCATTCATTAAACTTTGTTTTGCTAATCAGATTTCTTTTCTGGCTAGTCTAGTAAGAGATATTTGTATCCTCTTTAGTGTTAATTGCATTACCTCTCATTTTACCATGCAACTCTTTACTAATCTTGTAATTCTTTCCATGTTTGTTTTTAGGTAGGTTATTGTGTGTGCTGATTGAGAGCACTGAAGGTCATTTTAAGATCTGTCAATGCCTACATATCTTAGAACTCAAAGAGCCCTGGATAGGCCATGAAACACTTGGAGTTTATTATTACATTGTTTTCATCCAAATCCTTATCTTTTTGGATTTAGTCTTAATGCTGGAAGGTGAAGCTATACAAACTTTGAGGGGTAAGGTGAAAACTTTAAGGAATATCACTCCAGCAGTGTGACAGTGCTTTAGAAGGCCCACGTGCATCTGACCATTCTGCGAGTCTGGATGGGATGCTATTTGCTGCTGTTCAAAGGGCAGCAGGAACTTCTACTTGGACTTGTTGGCAAAGTTTGTTTAGGGACCTGTCAGAGCTTTTGACCCAGTTCTTTAGTGAATGACAGGAGGCTTTCATACTCAATACTTAAGCACAGTTTCATGTGTTGTGCTTTTCTTCTGACAAGTTTACACAGGATCTCAGCCAAGAAAGAGCAGATTCTGTCAGAGGTATGTTTGGAGGGCAAAATGGAGTTACTAAACTCATTAAAGAACATTTCTTTAATCATAGATTAATTTTTTTCCTCTAGGTTGCTTGAAAGGCATTGCTTTTTGGCCTGAGGAAGAGAGAAGCTTTTATTAATTGAGTTGAATTGTTCTTGTTTTTGTAGCTATAAAGTCAAGTCTGATTAAAAAACATTTCCCTGGGTAGCTGTGGCAGTCTTTATTTCAGACTGGCAAAACCAATCTAGACTTTTGTTGTGTGAGATCCGGTACTGATGATTTCTGCTTGAGGTTTTAGCTCTGTTATTGGTTTAGCTGTTCTTGGTAACTTCCATGGTCCCTTCTTCAAATTCCTGGAACTTGAAATCTGGTACCCAGCTGACTTTGCTATCTTCTTTTCTCCTTCTGATGAAATTATGTACAGGATCCAGCTCTTGATACTTCAACAATTTCTGTGCTAGATATGTCTTCAGTTACACTTTCCAGTGTAACTTTAATTTTTTCATTGACTCCTACTCTTCTGAAAACTCCATTTTTTTCCTTTTTTCCATATTCCCCAAAGATGGAATATCTAAGATCTTAGTTTGATGAGTTTTCAGTCTCACTGCTTACTTGAGCATTTCCTGCATCCCCCAGTGCATGTTTCACTGCTTGGTCTGTGCTGGTGTAACAGTACAGCTGTGAGGAGACACAGATCAATGAAATAATCTCTGTAAAAATGGCCTCTCCCCATGATTTTTAATAAACTTTTTTACTTGTATGGATCAACATTTGCCCAGTATTTCTCACCTAGTTGAAATGGTGTTGCCTTTTTGAGAAAGAGTGAAAAGATGGAAATAGGGGGGAAAATAGTCTGCTTAATCCAGGATAGTTGCTGAAAAAGAGGTTTGTCAGTGTCCTTCTCCACATTTCTTATCCTGTCACAGACTAAATGTACAACCATAAGTGTTGCGTTGTTTGTAGAACTAACGTAGAATGAGGACCTGTGGAAAACCTAGCCTCTAAGGCAAAGTCCACTAAATACAGGGGCTGAAAGCACTAAGTGAGGAATGCCATATGCACATGGTGTAGCATTCTCAACTGGTGTCAGTTCATGAAGCTGTTTCAAGTCTGGTAAATGTTTCAGTCAATAAACTTTTCAGTGACACTTCATGCAGGTGTTTCCACTTAGGCCTGCTCAGTGGTCTGACCTGCTGTAGATGTCTAACTTTGCTGTAAGCTCCATTTTACACGTTGAATAGTTGAAGATACACATGGTCATGGCCCATGTCTGATGTGAACCAAATTTTTACTACAGGGTGAACTGACATGGATGTACTGTGAATGTACAGCCTCAGCCTCTGGATTTTTCTTGGTTTTGGATTCTCTGAGCAGAGTTTTAAGAGAAGAACATGGGACCTTGTAGGCTCAGACCTTTCTGATGGGAATTTCTGAAGTTTGAATGTGAAATGTTTGTGAAAATGTTACCAAAATATTCCCCAACACTACAGTAAAAACAATGCTTTTGAGGTGTAACAATTTAAAGAATATTTTTGCATCCTGTTTTTTCCTACGTCTTCAAGTTTTGTGGGCTAATAACTTTTAGTTTGGGACTGATATTTGATGCTGGTAGTTTGATTACAAGTACATTATCATGGTTGCTTCTGTTACTGGAAATACAAATATTATGTGCTGTTGTCAAGTGACTCAAAGTATTGTGATGACTACACAAGTGCTGCAGAGCACACAGTATTTAGGCACTTGTAATGCTTTCCTGTAAGGTACTTATGAAAACGGTGAGGTAGTTATAAAAGGATACCAGCTTGACAGTTTCGGGTTGGTTTTTATTTTTTGTTGTGTGATTTTAGAATCAGTGTAATGACATCCATTCTGCAGAAAGTAAAGGATATTTTCTCAGTATATGTAGTACAATTCAGAGATGGAGAGTCTTAAACTGCATTTTTAAAATGTTATCCTGGTTTCATGCATATTTTTAATGCACACTCTGGTAATTTGGGGTAAGGTAGCACACAAACATGCTAGCACAGTAAAATGTGTTTAGGAGTGGTGCTATTTTAATAAATATTCTCTTGCAAATTAAATGCTGGAAGAATTGAATTTCTTTTGTAGCTGATGAGTAGAATAACTGCTTGCTTAAATCTTTCATGTGAGACTTGTACAGCATGCATTCTATTGGTATCTAACCATCTGCATTCTTTATGGAAAGTGAATTTATTGCTTGAAGCAAACTGAACTTCCTTATCTACAAAATGATACTATCCAGACAGTCTTCATGTCACTTGTCAGATGCTTCATTGGGAGCCTCAAGTACTGGAGATACTGTTATCTACTAAGAACTTGGTCTGGCTGGGCAAGTGATTGAAGACAGATATAAGGATGGATTCTGAAGAACTTGACCTAACCTTTATTAAATTGAAATTTCCAAGTAGGTACCATGTAAGGATTACATGGATCCTGCCATGTAATCTGTAATTTAGGGCAGATCTCAGCGTACCGAAAGGATTCAAATCTTTCCTTGAATTGCTCTGTTTTCATGCTTGATAGAAGAACAGAAAATAGGCAGTTATGATCTACAAAGTTATTTCTTTCTGCTAGTTTATGTATGATCCTTTATTTCCACTGGAGTTCATTTTTATAATTGAGTCTTTTACCTGCACTAAATTTTGACTTCAAGTTGTAAGAGACTGGATCTTTGCACAGCTAATGCAGTATCTAAACTTTAACACTAAAGTATACTAATATATACTAATAAGTATACTAATATTTAAATTTTAGTAACATTTGCTA
The DNA here is from genome assembly GCA_013400975.1 of Atrichornis clamosus. Taxonomy (NCBI): domain Eukaryota; kingdom Metazoa; phylum Chordata; class Aves; order Passeriformes; family Menuridae; genus Atrichornis; species Atrichornis clamosus. Next base: position 42,008 of record WBMZ01003320.1, read on the forward strand.
ACTAGAAAATAATTTCATCCACAGTTCAGTCAGTAGATTCAGAGGCTGTTACCTTTCTCATTGTTTCTGCCAAAACAGATTGCCCAACTGTTCGTTTTGCAGACACACGGTAGGATTTGCTGTGAGCGTGGTGGTTGGTTGTACTGTAGCTGCAGAAGAACTTCCAAAGAATGCAGCTTCAACCCTCGTGCACCTAAACTGAGTTTAAACAAATGATCAAAAGGTGAAAGGGTCTACATCCTGCTATAATCTTCTCTTCACTTATAAAGTTTTAATCCTCTGTTAATCTTGTCTTACATGAACTTTCTGTATTTGTGTTCATCCTAAAACTAACACCACAGGATTGTCAGACTTTTTGCCTGCTTCTCTGCCGAAAACCAGACTTTATGCAAATCTCTAGGAAAAGAGTGTTAGTAATGTAATTTTAGTATTTGCAGCATATGGGGGAGGGGAAGGCTTTATTTTTGCATTTTGCTTTTAAAGAGCAAAGGTATTCAATACAGTAGGAAGCAGAAATTTAAGAAAAAGAATTGTTTTTAAAAGAAGTATTAACCAGCATTACATTGGTGCGGCAAGGAGAAATTCTCTGGGTTAAAATTGGGGCAGTGATAACTTACATATAAGTAAAATGAGCTCTGTATTTACAATTTCAGTTTCTCACCTCTGCTTGCTTCCTCTGCTCTATATGTGAGGGTATAGCAAAGATAAGGGAAAAGGTTCTGATGGATGTATATTTGAAATGTCTTGCCTTCTGCAATTGTTGGCCAGCATAAACATGTCAGGAAATACAGCCAGGTCATAGTGACCTACTTTGTTTTTGAAGGGCAGGAGAATACTCTTCTATCCTTGTACTGTGCTTTAGATGGATTTAGGAATAAGTCCAATTGAGGGGCTTGGTTTGAAATCTCCCTTTCTCCCCACTTCTCAGAACATACCACTACGAGGGGTCACTGCTATTTACAACAACTGGAAAGTGTTGCACTTTGCATTCTCCACTGTATCAGTAGTTCATGTATTACATGTACACAGACTATATTACATATTTACAGACTGTAGGCTGTGTGTATATATAGTCTGTATTATACAGGCTAAGTATGTTTTTTATCTAAGCTACCATTAAAATATTAAAGCAAATTAGATGCATGTAGACTTTGCACAGAGCAGCCTTTTGGCTGGCCCAGCTCCAGCAGAGTGGTGTTGGGCTGGATTCCTGCTCTGTTTGCAGTGCCTGGTTTCATCCCTGCCATATATGCAGGGACAGAGTTTGTGTTTCTGCATGCGATTCTTGGATGCTGGAATAGAGACCCTGGACATCTGGAACGCCGTCATTGATCAGACTGCTCGATCTGCCAGCCAATACCAGGTTTTGTGGTGCTGTCAAACTGCTGGGTCCAGCTGGTGTTCACTGCAGCCATAGGTTTAGTTTCAGAACACACGGGGTGGACTTAAAGCTCGCTGGCTTGGGCATGATGATCAGTGCAGCTGCAGAGGCAGTGACTGCTCTGAGTGCAGCTTATGAACCTGTGCTGGAGTCTTGCTGCTACAACTTTAAGGCTATTTCTCAGCTAGATTCAGTTGACACTAATCTGCCTATTTATCACTATTCAGAAGATAAATACATCTGCATACATCTGTCCTTGATGCATTTTACATCATACGTGTGTATTAGTTATTTTTGATTCAGTTAAACTAATTAAGCAAATGTGATCAAAACTTAATGGGAGTTTAGAAATAAAATAACTATTGTGATAGACAACCTAAAGTAATGTCACACCAGGTGAAAAAGTATTATTCTCTGGCTTAGAGCAAGCACACTCAAGCGTGTGTATAAGTATAGGCAAATAGATGTATTTTTTCTTTCCTTTTTGCAAACATGCTTTGCGCTGGTGTTTTGTGGAGTTTTGCGAAACTTGTAGGTAAAGGGAAGCTAGGGAGGCAAAGAAGCTTTGTATTGGTTTCTGTCCTCAGTTTTCTGTCTTCAAGCACATCAGGTGAATTTCTTTGTGCCATTACTGTGCCATGTTTGCTGCCTGACTGCAGACTTGGCTTGCAGTGTCTCAGGCCTTCCAAGGAAGCAGTGTTCTACTTGGCCTCTGGCAGGGGTGTTGGATCGTCCACCCTGGATTGCCCAGCAGCTGAACTAAGTTATCTTGGCCTTTTCTTGCGACTTGTTATGCTTTTCCAAAGAGGAAGAATAGATGGTATCTGAACAAATAATTCTACAGTAATTGAAATATACCCTGTAATTTAATTTTTTGATAACACATCTGTGCTGCCCTTTCTTATGTAATGAATCAAAACCTGAGGCATAAAATGTTGTTAGTACTCCAGTATTCCTGATTGGTAGATGAGATAATAGTGGCAATAATTGATGGTCTAACTTTCAAATTACGTACTTTCACATGGGCTAAGTATTACCAGAATGGTGCTGTCTGAAGTACTTCTGTTATTTTTGGGAAAGCAAGTTAAGGTGAAAGGGTACACATTCAAGAGACAGACAAAGAACAAGTGGCAGCATTTTAAATGACCTGTGCAAGTATATGCTGTAGAAACCACAAAAATAAATAGCTACAGGGCTTAACCCCCGATAATCATACTTTTAGAAGACTGCAAGTAAATGTTCAAAAAATTGTTCCTTTCAATATGAAGAAATGTCAAGTTTTTAATAATCACAAGGGCTGATTGCCTGACTAACTTCTCTCTGCTCTTCTCCTGGCTTGTTGCTGTCACAGACTCTAAATGGCCAAGTGTGTAGCCTGGAGACCTAATCTAACCATATTCTAGTATGGTAGTAAAGTAAATAGGCTTTACATTTGTCCAACATATTTAATCCAAAGACAACATTACTACAGCTGAATACTTTCCAAATTCTGGGTTTAGACCTACTCCTTTTGACTTAAAGCACAATATTGTTTAACTCTGGACATGATAAATACTCGACAGCACAGACATCAAGGCTTACGTAACAAGGGAAAAGGCAACTTTATGCAAATTTACCAGAATAATCCATTTTGCTTCCAAGAAAAGTGATGTGTGTTTTAAGGATCCCCATGGAAAGGACTCCCCACATGTGAAATGTTAAGAAGCTCTTTGTGCCTATGTAGGAAGGATAAATGGTTAAGGTGTCCTGCTGAAATGGAAGCCTGGAGAGCTTCACAAACCAAAGTAATGAATTTAGATCAAATGTGATTGGAGAAACTACTGCTGATTCTTTGGTGGAGTTCAAGTGGTGACAATTTGGACCCTCAAGTAAGGATTTGAAGGTAAGGAGTTTAAAGAGATTCATTGAAACAGAGACATACAAGAAATTCATATTTTAAAATTACATAACAGATTTATGTGCAGACTTCGTCACAGTGTGGAAATTGCTTTCTCACAGAGGGTAAATTAATCATCCTCTTGTGGATAAATTCAAATAAATAGGTGTAGAGGAAGGATAATAGGATGACTGTGTTAAGAAAACTTATTTCATAAGTGGGAACTCACAGCATGACATTTTTCAGCTTGGAAAATTGAAGAATGAGGGAGAATTTCAGTGGGGGAACATGAGGGGGAGAGAAAAGCTGCTTTAGCTAAAGGGTAGTGTTGGCACAAGAACAACTGGATATCAACTAGCTGTGGGTAAAGTTACATTAGTGATTAGAAGAGCTTTCTAAATGCCAGAGGGGTGAGCTACGGGAACAGACTTCCAGTAGGAGTGAACAGGACATTCATTTTGGCAGGATTTGGCCCTGCAACTTCACATCTCAGTGCTGTCAACTCTGCTGGAAAAGAGTGCAGCAAAGAATGAAGAAATAAAGTAGGGAAAAGGGGCAAATTTGTATTTGCTGATGTATTGTCTTGATTTACCTCCAATCCCAATAAAGTATTAGACCGTATACTTTTTGTGAAATTACTGTACAAAAATAAGCTTTAGAATATCTGCTAAAACATGAAATAGAGTTTATTCAGACCAGTTAATCAGTGCTGCTGCTTGTTTTCACCAAAAACTTTGAAATTAGTGACTAATGGATTATTGAAGTACATAGAGAGTCCTAAGCAAGTAACAGACCTGCTTTGAGTAGCTGTAGTTCATAGGACCCAATAGCAGTGCATATTTTACTATCTAAACGTATTTTTGCTTTCTGGCTTATTTTTTATGGAACAGATAAGGTAGTATTTCTAAAGCAAAAGTCACTTCCTTAGTTAGAAAAGCCTGTAGGTGTTTAATTATATGTACTTTTTGTGGTGCTGAGGTTTTAATGGCAATGGTGATGTGTTGGAATACAGTTTCACTATGACTTTTCAGCTACTTTCCCAAGTGATAATATATTGGAAATATATAGATTAATGATAAGCTTTGAAATTAGGACTAAATGAGTTACTTGGGTAGAAGTACTAAAATGCCTTCTATGGAGAAAGAAACTGATGGAATTATAATGCAGATAAGACTGAGAACTATTTAAATGTAAAACATGTTTTTATCCTTGTTGATAATGTTTGGTACAACAAGCACCATCAAGGGTGTTGTAGATACAAGCACAGGACAAATATTATGTTATAGTGTGAAAAGAATGAAACATGAGGTGCTTACCTGTTTGGAAGCAAAACATAGATTTATCTCTGAGAAATGTTGAGTGATATTGCTAAAAATATAACAGGAGTTAAGGTTAATTATAAGTAAGAAGCATAATATGACCTTTTTATTTCAGTACGATCATGCATTTTTGGTTTTGGTGTTTCTTTACTGTCGAAGAGCAGGATTAGGTCTTTCAGCAAAGTTTGCTGCAGGTACAGCAGCAATGTTTTATGTGATCTACACCAAGTGCTTCTGTAGGGAACTGCACAATTGCTGGATGCCTCACCAAAATTAAATGACATTGTCAGACAACAGAAAAACAGGTCTCTAAGAGAATCACTTTTATTTATACCTGAAGAGTTGTGTTCTGTGATGGATGGCGAGTCTGGAGTCTTTCAGCATTGATTCTTCAAAACTTTATATACTCATCTAATTTCTTTGATTTCAGTAGCATTATTGCTGATTTATGCCAGAGGAAGTCGAGCAACTGATTTTCATGTGGAGTTATGATCCTTTTCAAATAATTGTAACCTTAAGGCTAATCTGCCTTTCAAAAAAAAATAGCATTATTCAAACCTATTGTGGAAATGAATGTCTGTTTTCCTATTGTGTTTTTCCGTACTTTAATACATATTTGAGAGTCATCAGTGAACCTTAGTATCATTATCCATTGTGTGAATACATGAAAATTTTTATTTTGTGTTCCCATAAGTGTCTTTTAGTAAAACCCCCAAATCCTAAGCTTTTATCTATGAGCTAAGATGCCCCTTAACATTTCAAGGAGAAAACCTAGATTCTTGGTCAACCTAACCAAACCAAAACTAAGAAACCCTGTTTGTTCCCTGGTCAACAAGCACACTGTACTCTTGCCAGTGTGTTTTCACATTACGCTGCTTCTTTGACATCTTTCATCTTTTAACTATAATTCAGGATAAACTAAGCATGCAGATTAAAAACTCTTCACTTTCTGTACGCTGTGTTAATTATGGAGTGCACATGCATTCAGTATTTTGAAGAGCCTTCTTCAAGTGTGTAGATTTGTTAAATAGGGATCAAAAGATTTAGACTTACATGCCATGAAATCCCAGATAACTGGTTAATTTTTAAAAAGAAAATGGTGTCATGGTTGAAATATCAGGTTTGAAATACATGGTCATGTTGAGAACAGAGATTTATTCCTTGGCACGGTAAGTATGGACTTTAAACTTTCCAAAATAAGTACTTTGTTTACTGTGGGACTTTATGATTCCTAAATCATAATATAGTTAAGTACTAGTAAGAAATTAATCCATGTAGTCCAGGGAGGTGTTACACAGTATGTTGCATTTTACTTGCTGTTTTTCAATATGGCCTATATGTATTTATAATTTAAGAACTGTTTTTGTTTCCAGAATAGGCAGATTTTAGATCATAATTTCTAGTAATCTGTGGGATTTTTGGAGATCAGGGCAATTATAATTATTGTTACATACTTTTCTGTGAGATGACTTTATCACCATGTACAAGACAGGATGTGTCACTGGTATTTTTGCTTATTTTTATTTTAAAAATCCAATAAACCCAGAACAAGCCACAAAACCAGCCAAACATAAAGTTCAGATGCTTAAAAAGGATGTGAACTAAGCCATGTTATATGGCCGAATTTCCCTGAAGAAAGAGGAAGGTGTCAGTTACGATTAACGTGAACAACATTTATGGCCCTGGAGAGGTGACCTCTCGTTACAGTAAATGTGACAGCATGAATTACTTTCAATTACAGTGAACTACATTCAGCTACATTAGTTCTGACACACCTCACTAGGAGACTGCTGCTGTGGTAGCTTTAACCAAAGGAAAAAAAGACAAAACTTCTGAGTGCAAATGTGTGTGTCACTTGAACAAAGCCACTTGGTTCTGACTCCGACGTATAATTGCCTCAGGTTTTACACACTTCTATTGCATCATTTGTTATTTCCACTGGCACTTTCAGGTTTATGCCTTGGGCACTGGAGAATATGAAAACCACCTTCTTAATATGCTATGTATAATAAATGTAAATGCTGAGTTTTTTTTTTTTAAAGGTTAGATGAATTATCCTTTTTATTTTCATCAGATAGTAACTGGCACCTTTACTTGGAATTATAAGTGGGCTTTACTAGCTGTCAGCATGTCCTATGTGTCCCATTTTGTATGGCATAACTGCCTTTTAATCTTTATTCACACTATGAATTTATTCTTACAAATTAAATATATCGCAGCACAGGATATTTATCACTTGACAGAAGCAGTTCTTATAATGTCACTACTTTTTCCTTGAAGGTTCAATTATCATGCTTCAGTTTCTACCTCTAAGCTTTCACATAAAATAAAAGATGCCCAGGGCAGAAGTCAACCTTTCACTTTTGCTACAGAGGAGATGCCATCTATTTCACGCTGTGCTAAGTATTCCATCGAAACATGAGTAAAACTGTGCCTTTGGCAAATCATAAATTAGAAATAGCACTAAGCAAAGGAAATAGCCTTAATTAAAGCATTTTGTTGCACTTTGAGGACTTGATTTGCAAACTATTGGGCATCTTTTCTTCAGAGAAGAAGACCCTCTTCTCAAATTCAAGGGTCTGGTGTTGGAATCAGAGTAGAAATCTTGTGATGTCAAACTGTCAGTTAGAAAAAGGGAACAAAAAATGGTGATTGCTGATTCCAAGGTGATTCTGAATTAAGGCTGTGGAGTGTAAATTCCTATTGGTCTTCGCCCTATGTTAAGGACTAATTTTCAGACCTCTGTTTTTCTATTATTTCTTCTGGCCATTCAATGTAGTAGTGGCTTGTGCAAATATTTGTAAATGTTCCAGTGGGTATTTTAAAAACCAATATGCAGTACCAACTGACTTCCATATGTCAGCAATCCCAGGCCATTAAGGTACGAAGATGTGTATTTTGGTTGCTATTAAAGTGATATCACATAATTTTTAAAGCTTGCTTCAATCCCTGAGACAATGGGAGACTAATGGAATTTTCAGTTCACCTATTCTGGCTGTGACGTATCTTCACTTGGGCAACCAGATTCCCTCAAATCCTGTGCTCAGTTTTGGGCCTCTCACTTCAAAAAGGAGATTGAGGTGCTGGACCATGTCCAGAGAAGGGCAATCAAGCTGCTGAAGGGTCTAGAATGCCCTACAAGGAGCAGCTGAGGTTGTTTAGTCTGGGGAAAAGGAGGTTCAGCGGGGACCTTATCACCCTCTACAACTCCCTAAAAGCAGATGGTTCTCCTCTACTGTGTCTCAAGAAAAGAGACAAGAGGAAATGGCCTTATAGTTGTGCCAGGGAAGGTTCAGATTAGACATTAGAAAAAAATTTTCACTGAAAGTGTGGTTAGGCTTTGGAACAGGCTGCCCAGAGAGGTGGTGGAGTCACCATCTCTGGAAGTGTTCAAGTGTTCACCATCTCTGGATGTGGCACTTGGGGTTATGGTTCAGAGGTGGTTATGGTGGTGGTGGGTTGATGATTGAACCAGATGATCTTGAAGGTCTCTTTCAACCTTGATGATTGTGTGATCTTCAGTAAATGCATGGTTTTAAAAATCTGTGCATATAACTGAAAGATGAAAAAAAATTACTCTTTTGTTTTGGCTCTTGATCTCTGTGATTTTTATCTGATGAAAATATTTTTTCTGCTTGCCTGCATGAGAATGGTAGAGACTTTGGTTCTTTAGGGGAAAAAGCCTAATATTTCCAAAAGGGGGATAACAGCTCTTGTTTTATGTAATTATTTTGAAAAACACTGTTTGTAAATGTGCTTTAGGGGCTATCCCACTTATTAGATGGGAGAAAAAAAATCACAGGGAGTATGACGTTGTATATCAGCTGGAAAGTAGTTTTAGAGGTGGAGAAAAGCAGGTGGTGTTGTACTATCTTATAGTGATAATGCAAGTGAACTCGAAACAATGACAGAGCACTTAGGAATATGTTGTTGTGGACAGTGTGTTCTCTGGAAATCAAAACTGATATTCCAGATAGGGGAATAAATTAAAACAGGCTTAGATGCAGTTCAGATGGGAATAATAACAAAATAATCTTCTTGATCAAGTGTTCTGTGTGGAGAAGCGGAAAATGAAATAAGACATTCAAAACCTAAGTACATCTCCTGGGATGCCAAATGGTATGGGAATGAAAGGAAGAAAATGAGTTTGCATTGTAACTTAGAGATTACAAAGATGCACTTAGAAGCGTTTGCAGAATCTGGAATTGTAATTGTAGCAGACACTGGAGGGAATCTAAATAATGTTAGCCACATTCCAGAAGATAGAAGGAAAACTGATTCATCCATAAAGAAGCAAGAAATTTGGCTTTAGGGCAGGCAGACTCATATTTTCCTTTCTGTCAGAAGTTGAAGATTTTTATCAGTAGGGTTGAGTCTGCAGATCAGAGGAAGTGAACAAAAATATTTTCAACTTTATTCAGTTATTTCAGTTTTGTTTCTACTGTGGCAAGTTTTCCTGGTACCTTAGCAATATATATCAGTAGTATTCCATGGTTTTTTTGTTTCAAAATGAGTACATTTAGTGTTACTTTGGATACAATCTTTTCTGTTATGGTTAGAATGAAGAAAAGAGGAAGGCTTTGTGGTGGTGCTATTACTAGAAACCAGCTAAATATATCTCAGTTTTTTAATAAATCTTCAGAAGAGTGATCATACCTGAAACCAGCTGAAATTAAAGCAGGTATATCATGAATCTTGTTTGTGGACTGGATACAAATTGTTGGTTTAGCTGTGCTGCTTTTTAAATTTTTCTTGGATCTTCTCTGTACTTAGAGAGCCATCCCACCTTTTAATATTTCTTCTCCATGAGGTCTGTGTTTGCAATGGAGCAAAGGACTTCTGTTGAACATTGTCATGGCAGAAGAGCTTCTTTCTCCCTGTATTTTCTCTACAGATTTGCATTTCTTTTGTTATGAAACAGCCAGAGCAATCTAACCCTCAGATGTGTAAAGAAAATGCTTTTATGTTCATTTAGCCTTCTCTTCAAGGTGAAAGAACTATAGAGGTCTTCCCTTTCATAGTTATCTGAGTACTTAGTGGGTACACAAAATGGAAATCTTCCTGCATTTGATTGCTGCAGAGAAATACCAATTTCTACAGCCACATTATATTTCACATATCTGGAATTTACTATAAGGTATGCTTTCAAGACAAAGAGTTTTATTAGTGGAAAAACTTTGATTTTTTGAAAATTTTTTATTTGATTTTTTTATTAGTGGAAAAACTTTGACTGTTGAGTAAATTTTTTATTAAATAGATGCTTCAACCATTTGGTTCAAAAACAACCACGGGAGAAGAAAAGCACGGGGGAAAACTTGTTTAGCAAACTGAGACAATCAAGGATAAAGTTGTGCTTTAACATTTTCATGGCTACTGCAGACCATTCTCCTGTCAGTTTGGATAAATGCAGGTTTTTTTGTTCCTTACATTGTTGTTCTGAACAGTGTCTACAGGAATATTCTATCCTACCTTTTTGAGTTGAAAATGTATTTCATCAGCAACATTGCTCTTGACATTTCTGTAGCTTATGACTTCTAATGCTCTGGCAGGTTGTGTGCTCATAAATAATGCAGTCTTCCTAGATTGGAGTGGGCTTTAGGGCAATACTGCATTTTACCTGCTGACAAATGTAGAGTGAATGAAAGTGTCTCTAAGGAGTTAAGAAATTGTTTATAAAAGAAAAGAATTCCAAAGAGCTAATAGAGCATGTGGCAGGTAGTTCTCAGAAAGTCATTAGACATTTCACACTGGAACTTGTTTACCAGTCATACCTTCCTCTCAGTATAGAATCATCATATCCACATCATGCATTACTTTCTGTGCCTTCTGTCTGAAATTCCAGAGCTGACATCAGGATATATTAAACAAGAAAGTAAGAACGAAATACAGATTTCTCTGATCAAATTTCTTAACGTTGTTATACAACTATAAGGGATTCACACCCTCTGGTACTTCTTAAAGCCCTTGTTGATTTTTTTTTCTTTTTTTAAATAATGTAATTCTGTAGCCAACCCTGATAGAGATACCCAATCCTGGTCCTGGAAGTTGACTGTTCTCCCAAAGCAGAGGGTTTAAGAAAATATTCTTGATCCTGCTTTGCAGGAGGCAATAGTAGACCACAGGTGTAGGACATAGCTCCCAAGTTGACCACTGGTCGAGGGCTCTTCCATTTAAAACTTGAGAAGGATGATTAGGAAAATTCCAATGAAGTAATTAGCATAGCCATGTCCTGCCTTTGTATTCACCTCAAAGTCAGACCAGGATGTAGGGCAGGTATGGTGTGTTTGAGTTTTTGAAAACCTTATTCATGGGCATTTCTTAAACCTTTTCCAGGGTAATAAAAACTAACCAACCAAAAAAAACCCCACAAAACAACCCAAGAAAAACAAATCAACAAAACCAACCAAACAAACCAACAAAACTGAAAGAACCAAAACAAAACAAAAACCCCAAAATGAACCAAACAAAAAACAACCCAAGCCTAACCCCACCAAACTAACACTGAATTAAGCCTTACATAATGCCAAGCTTCTACCCTACTAAAGGTATTTAGAAAAACAGACTGTCCCATCGGATATGTTTTTAACAAATCATTCTATAGTTCTTAAACTGACAAAAGCAAAGAGCTGCTGTAGTCATATATCTGACAGAATAATGAGTAAAGCATCGTGATGAAACTATTCTATCAGTTTTGCCCAGTGCTTTTGTAATGAAAGTGGAAATTAGATTTGCAATCAGCTGAATAAATCTAGGGAAAAAAAACACCTACTCAGGGAACGTCATTGTTCTGTTTCTTGGCTGACACTATCAGTGCAAACAGAACCACAAACCCAATCTGTTCTCCGTGTTAATTTTTTTTTTTACAGAAAGTCCTTGATATTCTTAAAACACAACACTGGATCATTATAGAGCTGTGAATGAATAGCTAATCCCCCAAAATGTTACCTTTATAGTCTAACTTTTCGTTCATGCCATATTCCTTCAGAGAACACCTGCATGAAGTATCACCTGGAAAATGTCTGTCTTTGCTTTGGCAAGCTCACCTACAGAACAACTGAGCACAAAGTGACCATAATTGGTGTGAGAGTCACTCCTGTACAGTTCAGAACTGTGTTGGTCTAAGAAGAAAGTACATGGGTTGGAAAACTTTTTAAAGAAAATGGACATAGGTAGTGGGTAGGTTTAAATCCAGGCTACTGCAGCATCATCTGAATAGTTAAGTTTTTATGACAGCTAGAAGTTCTTATGACAGCATTTGAAGAAACATATAAATGGTACCAATATATGTTTATGAAGTATGATTAGCAAAAAAATACGGGAAAAGCTCACACAAGATATTTTTAAAGCAGAATTTTTTTTTCTGCTGTTTAATAGTGAAGTGCTGAAATGCATTAATTACAGTTTGGTTTTATTGGTTAGATTTTGATCTAGAGTTCCTCTCTTCTAAGGAAAAATAATTTGTCTTTTGGAGTTTTTTTTTTTTTTTTAAAATCTACCTTGCCCTTGTTTGTTCTTTTTGGTTTGGGTTTTTTTGTTTGCTTTGTTTTTGTTTCTCTTTGAATGTTCTAGAAAGTCTCTGTCTACAAAACATTTCCAACACAAAAAGTGGACTTGTTACCAGTTTTGTAATATCTGAAAATTTTCCAAGCTGCAACATGTGCTAAAAAAAAAAAATTCAGTGGAAGATTCACTGCTGTCAGTGCTCCTGTTCTGTTTTCTACTTGTGGGTTTCTGCATGGTCAGAGTGAATTTATAGGGATTAAAAAACTCTCCTGATTTTTAAATTCTCAGAATTTGAAGATGTTCACTAAGCTATCTGAGACCTACTAATATTCTCATCCTCTGGTTTTTGGCTGAAACCTGCTGTCTTATAAATACATAAAACTGGTAGCCAGTAATAAAATATATTTAACATTAATGCTGTTTTATGACTAGATGCAGGTTTAATTCATCACTTGGCACTGACTCTACTCAACTATATAAGGAAAACTGAGACTGTGTGCCAGTATACACAAATATTCTCTCCTACTTTCCTAATTGTACTGGCCTTATTTTCCTGAATATCATTAGTTAGAGGGTGGCAGGAAGACACCCAAGTAAATTGGATTTTATTCCAGTTAAATTCTTTGTTGCTTACTTGGCCTGCTTTCAGTCGCGCAATTTTTTGGAATACTGTACTCAGTCTTCAATAGGATTTAGGATTGAAGCTCACATGTCACTCCCTTCTTGCATTTCTACAACCTGCCTTTCATCCTTGTGAGGATGCAGCCATTGCCAAGCGATTGCTTCACTGGCCCTTTGCTGATAATTCTTTGGTAGATGATAAATTTGTAGAAGTTCTGTTGTGTTTTTGGTAATTTATGATCAAATTTTCAAAATCACACCATTTGCCTCATTCCTTCAGAACAGTATGAAAGAGAAGTCTGTGCCTCTATAAGGGTGTGTAAGGCAGGGCAAATAGTGGATTTAATAATGTAGATACAGAATGGGTGCCTGCTGTTTTCCCCAGCTGTCACTCAGCAAAGCTCTGCATTACCTGTCCGAGAGCAGAGCTCTGCCTAAATATGACATAGGAAAAAAATGAGGCAAAGAACTTGCTTTTTTTTCTATTTAATGTTATGAACAGAAAATACTTATTTAACGGGTACTAAATAGAACTTTTAAATGAACAAGACTAGCGTGGATCCACACAAATGCCTGTAATCAGTATGAAAATTTGTCATTTGGATGCAACATTTTTCTGTCTGTACAAATGCTTGTTTACAGAGCAGAGGTGTTTGCATCTCCGTTATTGTGTTACAACTTGAAGTGGAAAATACATGATTAAGAATATGAGAAGCAATCACACTCAAAGATGAAATGCAGGTCTACAGTGCATTTAGAGGAAGTGATTACAGGAAATAATGAAAAAAGTAATCAGTGTTAAATATGATCTGCTTATTCATCTACATCTGACTGCCAGAGTATGTCAGATGAAGTAAAACTAAAAGTGTCTTTGAGGCTTGAGGTACTATTTCAGTGGTGTAAGTTATTCATATGCTGCTTCAGACTACATTGATAAAACAGACCCTAAGAAACTTAATTGCAGTTAATTTTAATAACACCTCAGTGTAGAGCTTACACATCCATTTTGTTCCTTTGCTCTGCTCAGTATTTGAGATGTCTTACTGCACATTCTGTTCCTGTAACCAGTAATGCCTGATTGAGGTCTGGAGTGTGGAACTGTTGTTAATTGTGGCTATAGCAGGGGATTCTGAATGCACAATTCAAAAAAGTTGAGAAGATCTTGAGTCCTCTTTAAAGCTGTGAAAATTCTGTGTGTGAGATTTGTTGCTTGGCAGTGGTACTAGGAATGTGAAATTCTATTCATTTTATATAGAATGGGTGTAAGAATGTTTATGGTGTGTAACACCTACTTATTTCTACTCCTAAGTATGGAGTTTGCATTTGGTGTTGACTTTCAAGTATCAACCTTGCCATCAGATGAACCAGTCCGAAATGCCAGAGCATCTGGATCTGCAGTAATGTGATGGTGCCCTACAAAGAGCCTCAAAAGACTGGAGATATTTCTGGGCCTGATGCCAAATTGCTGCCCAGACTTGCCCTGGATTTTACATGTGTTCAGTGTATCCAAACATGAAAGGGTCTCACGTACACGAAATGTCATGTGCACTTCAAGTGTGGAAACATTGTCAATTGCCTAAGACTGTATTTTAAAAGTGTAATTATAGGTACATAATTATGTTTCCTAAAGTTGCTGCAGAGCACTGTCAACAAGCAAAGCTGCACTTACAAGGACAGTAATGTAGACATTTGACATGGTTGGGAGCAGCAGTGGATCAGGACTGATGAGGAATATGAAACATGATTTAATTGGATTGCTCAGAACACAAATCCTTAATATGTGTTTTTCAAACTCTCCTTTCTTGCTTGTTTTGTTTCTAAAGACATATTGATCCAAGAGTTATCACCAAATTGTTGAGTGATAAATAATTCTAATTCTTCTAATAAATGGAGACTAATGTCCATGTCTAATCTTGGAAGTGCATTACTTTATATCTGCTTTTAAAGTTGATGAAATAAAGGCAGGTATATGGATTTCTTTTCGCCAAGTATGTGGATTCCATTTATGTTTCAATTTCTATATTAGGAAACTGCTATAACATTTTTCACATGTGGGAATAAATAGGTTTACTTTTTTTAAAATTTTTTTGTACTGTGGTGCAGGTCACAGCTGATTTTCAGGGGAATACAGATATACAAAGTGAAAAATTAAATCATTATATTTTGAAATTCAAAACTCAGTTACTTTTCTGTCTTTTAGATGCTATGTTTTCCCAGTGGCAGAACTTGAAAGAATGGCTGACTCTCCAAAAGATAAATGGCTTTTTTTATGTTGTCAAGACATCAGTCACACAGCTTATTAAATAGCATGTGATTGATTTTTTTTTTTTTTGGTCCCTAAATCAGTATCAATAATCAGTCACAGTATCTTGTGTTATGTCTAAACGTAAAAAATTGATCAGTTTGGCTGCTTTGTTTAAATTTAGTCACTTTGTCTGCTGAGCAGTTTTTACTCTGATACATATGTTACTCTGGATGCAAAAATGTATTTCCCTAGCTATGAAATAATTCCCATCTCTGATGCTAAGGGAGGAGAAATTTTAATATAGTAAGACTTAATTATGTAGCATAATAGATTAAGGTTTTGCAAATTAATGACTTATTATTTTGAAACAGTTATCTTGTGAAACATCTAAAGATAAATGCAGAATTTTGGTGTGTCATCCTATGACATGTAACAGTAGTTTTGCATATTTCTTTCAGAGACTTTGAAAATATGAAGATAATAAATGATGACTAATGTACACCATCTGGCTAGGGTGGGGGAAAAAGATTTCCTGAGCAACAGGGTTTCTGCTAAGCTGATTTACTTAAAATAAGAAAGTAAATGCTTTTTGCTTTTTTTTTTTTTAATTTTTACTTGAGCAAATGAAGTTCTAATGATTCCACCTAAAGTCATTGGGTAAGGGTAGCCTTTGTTTTGTGCTCCATGATCTGATATCAAAGAGGAGCTCCATGGATTCCATCAGAAAGGGCAGTGTATCTTATCAGTCCTATTGCATCATATATTCAGAAAAAGATTGCTGAGGCTTGAAGATTTTGAGCAGCATTAACAAGAGTGTTAGACAGCCTTGCTGGAATCGGCTGCCTGTAAGGAGAGATGACCTAGCTTTATCAAATCAGTGAACAAACAACTATTAATCTATACAGTTTTAGGATTAGATCCTTCATAACACAGACATACTGTTGTGCTTCATATTTTCTTTAGGTTTACAGCTGTCAAGTTTTTTTCTGCTAATTTTATGATGCAATATAGAACTAAATGAAATAATAGATATTAGAAATTATGTTCAAATTCTGCTTTAAGCTGTGCAATTCCTTAGAACCAAAACTGCTTTCTCAGTTTCTTTTAATACAGATATTTTTTGGGCATTCAATACATACTCTTATGTATTTCCTATTATTTTGTTTAGTTGTCTTCTTTCTTAGTGTTCCTACTTCCATTTTTAATTAAATAAAGTTTTCATTTATAAATCTCAACTAATTTGAACAAAATAAGATGTGCAGGGATTTCTCCACTATAGAGAAAAGAGAGCAGAGAAATGTGTGCATTGTAACCTGCTAGAACTGCAGCCTTCAGTTTGTATTTTGAATTTCTCTCTTCCAGTTTTAGATCTAGCTTTACATAGCAACCCCACTCTATGGTTCTTTCATTAGTACTGGAAATTAAATGTTATTTACTCTTGAGGAATGGTTGCTTAAGCTCTGGACGTACACGGTAATGTGTGGCCTACGGATGCATCAGGGTTGCAGAGGCAAAAATTGATGTCCATAGTGACCAGCAAGAAATTATCCAAGTGTGAGAAGGGACAGCCAGAACGTTCCTGAGGGTAAGCAGGTTGTTAACTTTGCAGTTCGTGTGAGAACATCTGTTGGCTGCCTACTTATGAAAGAGCCAAACAGTCTGTAAAGAAAGCACAGCCTGTACTTTGAATATTGTTAACTATAGGGCCAAGTCATTCATCTGGCCTCTGTGGAAGACACAAATTGTGATTTAAAAAAAAGTGTGTGTGAGAGCATGAAAGGAAGGAAAGCAGGAAGGGAAGAAAAATGAAACAGTGAAAATACAGAATTTGTCTGATTTAATGAGCACATATTTATTTAGGTGCCCACTGCGACTTCCAGCCCATGTTGGTGCGGGATTATTTAACCCAAGGTGCAGCACTTCACATTTTTTCCTTGCTGAGATTCATGTGGCTTCTGTTGGTGCAGCTGTCAAGGTTTCTTATGGTCCATCTGCTGAGTGGCACACACTGACCTCAAGCCCACCAGTGGGTTTAAACATGAGATTGTCCTGCAATCCATATGGCTCTAATAGAACATTTGCAATACTGTTTAGGAAATAAGAAACACTCCTGCTTCCATAAAGAAAACGAAATAAGCAGGAACAAGACCGATATTGTTTTTCCAAGATGGATGGTAGATGGTAGGAAAGAGTTGTCCAGATTTGAACTGTCGTATTAAAATGATCTGCAGGGCTATGTGACCATTGACAAGTTACGCTGGCACAAAGACTGGTGTCCAGCCCAGAGAGCAGAAGAGCATTAGAATATTTTTTGAAGGGGAGCAGTGAAGGACAAAGATGTTTTTTAGGGTGGAACCTGGTATGTTAATGTATGGAATTAAGTGTTTGCCTGGACATGGTGACCCATGAGCTGAACAGGAGGTGAGATCCAGGAATCCTTGCTTTGCAATAAGAGAAAGCCTTACCTGTCATAGTGATCCCAGGGTGCTGCTTGTTGGTCATAAAGATCTGGAGAGGAATTTATTGATAAGCCTGTGCATCTATTAAGTTGCCAGTGTCAGATTTAAAAAATGGATTTATCACATCCTGTACATAACCATCCTAAATGGCCTTTTTGGCAGGAAAAGAAATCTAGCTGCCCAAGTTAAAGATTTGCACACAAGAATATCAAGATCTTAGTTTAAATTGCAAATGATTAAGGTTTGTTTTTTTTCTTTGGTTGTATATGGAAGTGCCAAGCTCTGTGATAAATAAGGAATGTATATTTCTGTGTGTAACCTTGGTGCTCTGTTTGAGTGATGATAGAAGATTGTAATCCTGACTGAGCAGTTACAGTCATGTAATTAACCTTGTATGTGATAAGTGAGCAACATCCTGAGTTCCTGAACAAGTTTTAAAAATGAATCATACTCTTTGTGCCTTTTATTCTTGGCTGTAATATTTGAGTAGCAACAGATAACGAAACACAATATTGTACAAAGTGATGAAATGACTGTCTGAAGGTAAAAAGAACAGAGTTGTTAACTGCTCTGTTTGGATAGCAGTGACTTCTACAATTTACCAGGTCAAGTATACTAACACTATAGAAGGAAGAAACCACAAAAGTATTAACTAGTTACCTGGGAAAAGATATTGACTGTATAGCTCTGTTTGAGATAAAAATCTTGGTACAATGCAGAAATGAATAATATTTAAAAACCGTTGAAACAAGTCTGAACTTGAAGCATGAGTGATAGAAGGTGGTGGCACACTACCTTAAAATTTCTTCAAGCATAATAGGATATTTTATAGACATTCTGGTGATGCAATGGGCAAAATAAGTCGATATAAGCTTCCATGTCAAGATTAAAAAGTTGCAAGAAAGTGTAAAATTAAATGAAGACCCTGTTAAACTACTTAAAACTTTTTGAATATTGAAAGTAAGTATATCCCTGCTTACCTTTCAAGGATATTTCCAGGGCTCTGTTTTACAGCATTTTCTGGTTATAATGAATGCAGAGAATCCTATTGACCTGGATGGGACTGTTTGCTTAAGCAAAGATACCGTTTGCTTCCATGTTTGCAGAAACAGCTATTTTTTTTCTCTCACAGAAGGTGAAAACAAGAAAATCTCATGCAATTATGTAATTATAACCTTGTCAGTACAGTTATCATTAAGTGTTAGGCAATTAAAACTTGTGAAATAAACTGCCATGAAGGTATTTCCTTAGTCCTGATCAGTACAATTGACCCACTTACTGCAAATTATAACTAGTAAAAAAGCTGTTACATTGTGTTGTCTTTCATTGTACTTTTTTTTTCTCTCTCACAGGAAAAAGTAGAATATGCCTTCCTGATAATTTTTACAGTTGAAACATTTTTGAAGATTATAGCATATGGATTATTATTACACCCCAATGCATATGTTAGAAATGGATGGAATTTATTGGATTTTGTAATAGTAATAGTAGGGTAAGTAACTTATCTTTCATTATAGAAGTTTTTAAAATTTTCTCTAAACTGAGGTCTGTTTGACTCTAAGTAGCAGCCTATGCTTGATTTCTGTTTCTTTGGAGTAAAAGAATGAACTGAGTGAAAAATTTTCAAGAAGTTCTAAAAGATTTAAGTTCTATCTGTGGCTGTAGACTGTATTGCATTTGTAGTACAAGTTCCCAGGAAATTCTGAATTCTGCCAAAGATGCCTTTCAGAATCTTTCCCATCTGATTTTTTTGAAGGTAAACTGATGTCTTTCCCTATGTTGATCTGTTAAGGGCCATGCACTGTTATTTATTTATTTATTTATTTATTTTTAACCCTGTGCACCTTGGTATACCAGAAAACCCTGCAGAGTTTGTTCTTTGACCAGAGAAGGGACTGCTTGGGCCTTATGCAGGATCAGAAGAGTGGAGAGTGGAACATTTCACATTTACATCATGCACTTACGATGAATAACTTTTGTGTCAGCCACTTTGTATCGGTGGTTGTGCTAGTTCACCAGATCCTAACTTCAGCTATCTAGGGAATTAATCCAGAAACACATATTCACCAGTTTTCTATGTATTGTGGAGATTATGTTGAGAAACTGTTTAATGTGCTGTAAATTTTGTTTGCTAAAAATATTATCTAGAACATGGAGAACATTATCCATGTATAACTTTGTATGTTGTGGCTGGCTTCCAAACACATCCTTGGTTGCAGTGTGCAATTCTAATTTCATTTTAAAATTCTAACTATATCAAGTATTGCCTGTAACTGAAAAGGCCCAGAAATTAGTGTGTGTGCTGCTTTTAAGTTGTCACTGCAGTAAGGGAAAAACAAAAGATGCAAAGTAAAGGAATTTGTAGTAAAGCGCTGCTAAATGTGGGGAAGTACTATGAATGTCTGAATGCCTGATTTGTAGCTGTTTGATTCTGAGATGCTAAGTGTTACTGAGGTTGTATTTGGGCCAGTCACTTGGCATTCGGGCAGCTTTGGTCCAGGACTAAAATTTATGTATAAATAGATCCTTCATCAGGTCAGGTCATTCTCAACAGATTGGCCTCTGTGCCTGAAGGGGAAGCTTGGTGGGCAGGTTGGAGACTGCCACACACGAGCTCTATTCTCTTGCCAAGCAGTCACTTGAATAGACCTCTTCCCTTTTGTCAAGTGACCACAGAGTTACAGTAACCCTGGAGCAGTCTAATTAACATGACCTCTATCTTTGGCTGTGTCCTAAATACATGATAACTAAAAAATTTTCCACTAATTCATGAAACAGTCATTATTGGAGACTAAATGTAGTTAGGTCAAATGCTTGCACTTGAATCTGTTGAAAATATGAATAAATAAGACTCAATCTTACCAAATACCTAAAATATCACACTAAATTGTAACTTAAACCCAAAAGTTTTGTAATATAGAGTATTGTGTAGATTGTCATCAGCCTACCTGTAAGACAAGGTGGACCGTTCATAGCATGTCAAACACTGAAAAAACTGTGAGCAACGTTTTTGTTCTTTTGATAAGAATACAATCTACATGATTAAGCAACCATGAGTCCCATTTATTTAATTAATATGTTAAAAGCCCAGTGAAAAATTGATTTTCATGTATAACCCAAGGTGGATATGGAATCACTTCTGGATCCGATTCCATTTGTCTAGCTTCAGTGTGAAATTTCATTAGGTATTTTAATAGCCCTGAAAGAGCTGCCATGATGTCCTATATTGAATGTATTGAAATTTACTTCATGTGCTTCTTCAGCAGAAACTGAGCAGTCCAAATGCATTAATCTTAATTATTCCTAAAGAAATCTCTAAAAGCAAAAGGGAGACATTTTTCAAATAAAATCTTGATTAAACTTTTAAACTTTGGTAAACTGTACAGGAATATAAATGTAAATTTCAATAAGCGAGGTCAATAGTTTTGTACCATAATGTCTTTATAGGAATGACATATGTCCTGATTTCAGCTGGACAACATAAAATGACAGAGCTGTAGACACAGCTGTGAATGTGATGCCTTCTGTTCTTTGTCACTTCTCTCTGTAACCTGTCAGAGTATGAATTACTTTGAGTAGTCCACTTGTCTGCCTCGTCTCTTATGTGATTTCCATTGTTTTCTGTGAAAGAATAAGGTCCTGGTAGAGAAAGCTTTCATAGCACCTTTCTGTGCCTGTAGCCCTTTAATTTTCTGAATGTTGCATGAACTGAGAGACTGAAAGCAGGTCCTCTGCATTCAGGACTTGATTCAAAAGTCTTTTTAATAATGTCTGTCTTTAGAGCATAAATAGTCACTCTTGAAACCATTGAGGTGGCTCGTTTCCCTACAGTTATGCTTCTCTTCTGTTAAATTCTGGGGCTGAATCAGGACCTGAAATATTAAATGTCTGGATTTGGTTATAACAGTTTGTAGGCTGCTGATGTTCCTTCTAAGATCTGTAGAGTCTTTGTGGCTGGGTTTTGCTCTGGAGCAGAATGAAGCAGTCTAGGGATGGGTATTGACTGACATGGGTCAGTTGCTTGCTGGGGGAAGGTAAAATCTTCAATAATGTAGTTGAGGCAACCTGTTAAATAATATATGATTTCGAGCAACTATCCAACGTGACAGAGTTGTTAACCAGAGTTGTGAAAACCTTCCAAGACCAGGCTAAAACCCTGATTATTTCAGGCATCCTCCTTTACAAGTGTGAAACATTTCTCATGATTGCAAAACTCTAACTTGATAATCCTTCCAGAAGTGTAGCTTTGCAGCTACTGCTCTATAGACTCTGCAAAAAATAACACAGTTTGTGTGGTCTAGCCACAGTCTAGAAAACCATGCATCTGAAATGGAGCTCCAAACTAAAATAATCCTAAAATTAATTTGTATTTCAAGCACTTGCATCACTTTAAATTGCTGCTAGAAGTGGGAAAGAAAAATAAAACTCTTGTATTGCAAACTGTACTAATGAATGACTAATTCATTTCTGCAGGGAAAAATTACAATATAATAAATGAGACATCTGGGAATATATTTTTCCTCAGAGGTATTATGTGTAAGAAACAAATCTTTTTGGTGTTTTTAAATGTTGAACTCTAATTATTTTTAAAATATTCCGTTTCTGCTGACTGCATATAGAATATTGAACTGCCATGCCACTTGGAGTTCATATATTCCACCAAAATTAAGCCAGATGGTTTTAGTTATCTATTTTTTCTTCTTCTAAAGAGAAGATTAATTCTCCAAATGTTACAACTAAAATATTTGAACAAATGTGGCAAAGTAGATTCATTTATTTAAAAATAGCAAATTATGTATGCAAGCAGAATGCTAAGTTATTGGATACTGTGATCCCTGTTCTCTAGAGGGATTATAAACTCTTGCACTTGTAGGTCTTTCTGTCATGATTTAATGTGTAAATATACCTCTCAATTTGACATCTGAACAGCTTTTCGGAATGATCTGCAGTTCAACTCATTTCCAAAGTAATATCTTTGATTGCATGATAAATGGATAGTGATAACCTTATCTTTCATCTCATTTTCTAGATTATTTAGTGTAATATTGGAACAATTAACCAAAGAAACAGACGGTGGCAGCCACTCAGGTGGCAAACCTGGTGGCTTTGATGTCAAAGCCCTCAGAGCCTTTCGTGTATTGCGACCTCTCCGGCTTGTATCAGGAGTGCCCAGTAAGCTCTGCTCTATTTATTTCCCTTGCAATGCGTAACGTGACTGCTCTGATTATTTAACTTTCTTCTTCCAGACACTACAGAAATGAGATAGTATGAAGCTGAGCTTTTTGTTATCTGATTATGTCTATAAAGTGAATTTCAAGATGAATGATACCCTATTTCCAATTGAACAGGGGACTGTGAATTCAGTATGTGTATGATCTTACACAATTCAATAAGTAGACAGGGGAATACACTTCCTCTTTAGAAGCTTTATATAAAAGTAAATTACATGTTAAGAAGTAAATACACCAGAAAATAAAATTCAGATTTTTTTTTTTAATTCCCTGCATCTGAAAGTGTAGGTGGTCCTAAAATAGTTTATATATTGGTAAGTGTATGCCAAAGCACATTACACATTTCGTATTTCCTGCCCCCTCCAATGCACATGAATGCCTTCTGTTTATTTCAGTAGAGCTAACAGATAAATTAGGAAACTTAAAAAGAAGAACAATATTCTTTAAGGAAAGCAATTGAATTTTCTGATATTTCCTGTTTTCTTTTAATGCATTATTAATTATTGAAGCTGTTTGGGCTATATGAGGTTCATGGCTTACAACTCAGCTCTTTCCAAGACATTCAAAGAAAAAAAGCTAATTCTATGTTTATTGTATCATGGTCTGTTATGTGACTGATATTTGGCAAAAGGACTTCAATGAGGACAGTGAAGGAGTCCTATGAAACGTCAGAAAGGAAGTCTATCAAGTTAAAGAAGAGGCATCTTTTATTCTCATTAGTACAGTGGCAGCTTCATTAGTCTGGGATTCACTCATTTTAGTAAAGCCCAAATTTGGATAAATATTTAATTGAAAAAAGAAAATAGAGTAGTTTTGAAAGGGATAAATGATGAAGGAATAAGTTTGTTCAGAGCAAAAATGTATTTACCCAGTTAACTGTCTTTTTCTCACCAGAGCAGAAATAGAGTTCTGCAATTGGCTGAATGTACATTTTCTTGGGACTTGCCACGTTGTTGTTTTAGCATAGAACATCTTAAAGGTCACATGAAATGACCTACAGCCATACACTGACTACATGCCTTTCTTACTAAAAAACCCCATAGATTCTTGTGACACATTTCAAGCACTGACTTCTATGATACGAACTTTATTAACAGAGGAAATAATTAGACAGAAAGTTTCAGATTCTTATGAAGATTTTTATGTTACAGGAACATTTTGTTCTTCTGGGCAGTAGATTTTTCTGAAAAACCTGATTATCTCTGGATGTATGTGTCACTAAATTCTCATAATGTGTAATTATAGAAAATTTGATAGGATAAGACATAAAAATATGGTTCATATCTTGTATCCTCTTTTTTTTTTCCTTTTAGGTTTACAAGTTGTCCTGAACTCCATTATAAAAGCCATGGTCCCCCTCCTCCATATTGCCCTTTTGGTATTGTTTGTAATCATAATCTATGCTATTATAGGATTGGAACTTTTTATTGGAAAAATGCACAAATCTTGTTTTCTAATTGATTCAGGTAAGTCATTAAACTGTTGGCTAAAGGGTTTGATTGTTTTCTTTCAAATCTGTGGGATTTCAGTTTGAAATAGAATTATGGGCCAAAGCACTAAAGCTGTTGTAACTCCAGTTTACATTGGTTCATAATTTTAGGTACTATGCATTAAATGAAGAAAATCCCCAACACCAAAATTACCAAAAAATCAAACTGGTTAAGAGACTAGAACCTGCTCTGAATAGGTGTTCATTTCTGATATGTGTGGCTGAAATGTCAGTAGTGAAAATAATAAGGGTGACTCTCTACAAGGGACAACTCAAGGTTGTGGCAGTGTGGTAAGGAGTTCTGAAACGAGTAAAGAAGGAAGACTGTGTTCCTCCATCCAGGTGAAAAAATGAAATGGAAGTGTGTGTTGTGGGAGAATTTCGAAGGAGTGAAACCATCATACCTGGTTGCAAAAGGTGCTTTTCTGTCAGCTACGCGATGATGAAGACTCTATATAGGAATTAGATCTGTTTTCCTTAGTGGTCCCTATGTTGATGTGAAGTGGCATGAAGTGAAGTAACAGCAATGAGGAGGGAAGTAAAAATCAGCATGGGTAGCTTCTAAGAAATGATGTATTATTACATGCTTCTTTCCACTGCCTAATTACTTAAGCTGTTGTATGCATTACTTTGATTAACCTATTTTGAGGCTGTAAGGCCCAAATGTGAGAGAGACTAAAAGCCCCAAAGCTCCCATGTGTTTCTCCATTTGAAATCTGGATTTACCTTACAATAGGGTTGATACTTTTTCGTGAGAAGGGTTAACTCATGACAGCTCGAGAACTCAGAGTTCTGCTTTTCTTGGTCACTTTCCAGATATATTAGTTGAAGAAGATCCAGCACCTTGTGCATTCTCAGGGAATGGACGTCAGTGTGTCATGAATGGCACTGAATGTAAGGGTGGATGGGTTGGACCAAACGGAGGCATAACCAACTTCGATAACTTTGCGTTTGCAATGTTGACTGTGTTCCAGTGTATAACCATGGAAGGATGGACTGATGTCTTGTACTGGGTAAGTTCATAAATCTCTGAGCTTTGTTTCTTTTAAACAAGCTTCTCTGTTCAAGTGGGAATTGAGCTGTGTTTCACAACATCAGCAGGAAATCTTGGTCATTTTGCAGGAGACAAGCTCAGCTGCATACTTTTTCCAGTCACAGCCTGTTTCTGGACTCCTCAGGCTAAAAAGACATTTTAGAAACAAATTTATTCATTGCTTATTTGAGGGTTTTTTGCCTATTCCATTTGGATAAATGTAATACTGCATTTATGTCCTTTGGACTAGCGTTTTTTCGTGTGAGCCTACAGATAGTAAGTACGTCTTCACTGATTACGCTTAAGAGCTCTCTTTTTGCAGTATTTCTGCAGAATTTTTCACAATATTTTTAACATAAATTAGAACAAAGCAGGCTCTCAACTGTCTTTGCTTGCCATGGGGACTGAAATTCATGTGGCTAACCATTCAGAAACAACAAATTACAAGAGCTGTGGCCCTGATATCATCTCCATGGAAGCAGCAAAAGGTATTAAAAAACCTAACTGTGTAAATCCTCACCTTGAAATGCTACTTTGGCATAAGGTATGGTACCTCCACAGCCCTGCAACATCAACTGTCAGCTGGACACAGACTGGGAAACTGAAGATTTATTTAGTCCTGATTTTCCAAATGAGAATGGAGGAAAATGAACACACAGATTTTTTTTCTTTTCTTTTTTTTTTTTTAAGGAATAGAGTCACCTAAATATACAGACATTTCTCGGCTTAACCCTATTTCAGTGTAAGGGATGTGACATTCTTTTGTGAATCTTGAAGCAGCTAAATATTTGATGAGCATGATTTGTCCAAGGTCAATCAAGAAGTCTTTGACAGAACCTACCATAGGTGCTGAACATCAGGGAGAATATTCTGTACTACTTGGTACTCAGCAGTAAGTCTTTGCAGAAATTAGGGCCTTATAACAAACGTAATTCTAACAGTTCAAATGTATGAAAATATGTGTGGAAGAAGGAAAGTAATTACTACTAAGGATCACTGTTAGCAAGCTGTTAAAAAGGGATGAGTTTTCTCAAGGGGTGCCTTGTGGAACTCCAGGTCACGTTGTTGACAGCAGCTCACGTTGGGAACTTCTTTGTTGGTCTGACCAAGTGGGACTCGTTGCTAATAGCACATCTCTTGTGGAGTACTGCATGCATTTAAGTGTGTAGGGTTACCCAGTGAATGAACACAGGATTTCACAGGATTTTATGTGGTCATTTGTTGCAAATCGAGGTGAAATAAACTGTTGCTACAGCATAGAGCACCAATTAACTAGTGTTAAATGCTTTAGCAAAATATGTGATACTGAAATATAGAATATGGAGATGTTTTTAAGATAATGTCACTGTTACAGATAATTAAGATGCTAAAATGGTGTTCTTTTAGGATTGAAAGACAAAGGCAAATATGAATATCTGCTTCCACTGTGTGTTATCAGAGATACAAAACTGCCTATATGCATGCAAATCTTCAACACTAATGAGTCTAACAGTTATGTATGGCTACATTTTGCCTATTGCATGGTTTCTCATTGTGAAGGTTTATCAACTCTTTGGGGTTTGCTCTCCAACTCTTTCCAATTTTCTAGAAGACCGTAGAATTAGTAGATGATTTCTAGTTGGCGTTCATGGTGATGGCAATTATTTATATTCTTCCTGAAAAGGAAGGTGTGCCATGATTATCTAGGAAAAAATCCACATTTATCATCTTTCAATGCAAAAGTATAACCACATTTCAGTAACTGATAATTTCTTCAACTTTTTTCAAAGAAAATGAATATAAAACTTTGGAGAGTTGCTGTGTTTAGAATACAACTGTTACAAGGTATATAGAAATAATTCAATCTGAGTGGCTCAGAATTAAACATTTTTTTCCCTTGGGATTTGATGAACTAATTTATCTGATGCCCTTTAGAAACCTTTGTAAAGTCTCCACTGACAGCACAAAAAGTAATTAAAATAGGATGCTGAATATTTATACGACAAAATGAAAGGCATGAAATAATTAAAAATGAAAAAAATTTCAGAACTACACACGAGTTAATTTGACTTGTTTCTCTATAAGGAGTTTCCAGTGTAGAAGGTATTTACAGGTACATAGGTGTCATTTTTCATTTTATTACAAATTATACTGTGATTATTAGTGAAGCAAATATTTATTGACCTAGTGAAATATAATCAAAATCTGATATTCAAGTGGCTCTGAAATCTGTCTTAACTGATGTTTATATTATTAAATTATAGATTCGGATTCTTTCTCTCTAGAGACCAAGAAGTTGCCCATTGCCAAGCTGAAATTACTGCTGAGGACAAGAGCAATGACAATTTATATTTTCATTTTATCCCTAGATTAAGCTGAGGCAGATTTAGCTAAAAATTGGAAAAGATTTCATTTCATTTGAAAATCATTAAAACAATAGGGAGGTACCAAATTGTAATAAAAGAATGTTCCAGGAATCTAAAGGAAGCCATATCAGCTTGATGTGCATTGGGTATGTGGGTTGCTTTTTACTTAGAAATCTATTAATGATACAGATGGAATGATTTTTTTCTAAAACAAAAATAAAAAATAAAGCCATACCCACAAATATTAGAAACTGCACAAAATTCTCATTTTTCTTTCGGTCACTGGGTGAACAGTGAAATAAGCCTACATAAGTTTATCTTGCTAGCAGGTGTAATGTGAGTGGGTGAGATATGTGCGATATTTTGCATTGTGTTAAGTGGCATTCTGTCATCAAGGATGACAGCTGAAAATGACAGCTTCCAGTAGCACTCACTGGCACAGGTCATTACCACCTGGTTAACAACAGTAAACTTGGCTTAAAAGTTCTCCAAGCACCAATAATGATTTTTCTCTTTTGCATATCTATTACAAGTTGAGGCCTTGATCCTGTTGCTGCTGGGCACCCTTCAGATCATGGCGACTCACAGGGGCATCCTGCTGCTCACCAGTTTGCATCCCAATCCCATATGTCCTACTGTTTTTTAGTGTCTTCTTCTGTCCTCTTTTCTCTCTAACTTGCTTGTGACTGACTGGATAGCAGGTGTTACGTGGTTCATCCACAAAAAGTATGATTCCTTAGTGCCAAAGGTTAGACTTTAGAGGTTAAGGGGTTAGTGTCCTTATTTTCACCAGCCAGTGCAACCTGTGTTCCCAAATTGTGTGTTTGTGGCTGCACATCTGTATCTGTTCTCCATTTATATGGGGACCATCTATATTCCCAGTCAGAGTCCTGTTTGCTCTGGAGCCCTAAGTGGAGGCTTATGCTTTAGCTTTGGATCCTGGTGCAGTCCTTGTTACCTGCCAACTGGCAGCCTCTGTGTGCCCAAGTCTTTAATGCGCTGGCTCGCATTCTAAAGCTGAGAGCATAGTACTCTTTGCCTCATTTTCAATTTTTGCTAGCAAGCTCTCAAGAATTACAAAATCTTGAGTCTACGTTTGCATATCTGGCTCCAGATTTTGCCCATGTCTTTGAAACATCTCGATGTATAATCTATTAACGGCAAACACGTATTTTGTAAATTGCTTTTATTTTTAGCTGTTTCACTTGATACATGGGAACACAGATAATGAGCAGTGATACTTCCCAGCAAAACCCCCAATTTTCCCATGAGCACCAAAATTATCACATTTAATTCTTCTTGTTTTCACCACAGTGAAGTTATCTTGAGCTGCTACACTTGAATAATTCAACTGTAACTTGAATGAGGGATAGGCAGGGCCTCTGTGAAACAAACTGCTTCACAGGATGGTTTGCCAGCACAGTTGATTCAAAGGTGTGCCAAAGGTATTAGTGACTCCTGAATTTTACTAGGTCAATTTTATGGATGGATGCTGCATTAGTATCTCAAATACCTACAGCTCCCCAGTTCTCTGACATCTATCCTGCACTGTTCAGACTGATCTGGAGATTTCTGGGATTGAAGGACTCGAGCTGAAATTGCTGAATAATGATACATTGATGTCTTACATAGTTTTGCCTATTAATACACCTACTGGTATGTTAACAAGATATTCTCTCAAGGATTCATGTTTAAAATACTCAGTTCATTGCTTGAAGTGTCTAAGCAATCTAAAATATATCTAAATCTTACATAAGTTTTAAAGAAAGGCACGTCAGTTTTTTTTAATATACCATTTACTGATATGTCAACTTTTAAAAACTGTTACTACTTTTTTCTAAATCATATATTATCATCCAAGAAATACTTCATTCATAATTCCTTTGCCTCTATAAGAATAAAGCATACACTTAGGAACCTGTTTCCTGCTTTAGAAATTAAGCTTTATATCCCCCATTATACTTGAAGCATATCTTCCTTGAAGAAAATCCATCATCTCCGTTACACAGACTGTTTAGGCTGCACTGCACTCTTGTGTATGTCTACATGCACTTTTACATAAGTGTCTGCAGAGCCAGTGCATTCATGTCACTGGAAATAATAGATCAAGATAGAAAAGACAGTATCGCTATTTCTTTATATGTATTTCCATAACCAAGTACAAGAACTGTAGTTTCCTTACTAGCTTCTATTACAAGGCAATTTTCTTTTTTATGCATGAACTAAAAGGTAGAAAAATCACTCTATATTTGTTTCTAACTAGATGAGAATTTGAAAAAATTATTATAACTCCCACATAAATCTGTGTGTAGGAAAAAAAATAATTACAATAATAAAATAAAGCAGTCTATTGATTGTTCAGAATGCCTGTCAGGTCAGGAGCTCAATGTTCTACTCCTGACACGTTTTAGAATGCTCCTAGTTCAGGAGTCTTTAAGGACAGCTTACCCAGAAGTATTGCAAGGGGATATAGTGTACTTGAAACCAGCAGCCAAAGATATTTCCTAAACATGAGCAAATGTTTTACAAATAGACCTCACACAAAAACTCCTTGCATGCAAAAAATTCATTCAAAATGCAAAAAAGGTATGATTAGGCTGTAAAGAAAAAAACTGCAAAATATGTTTGAAATATTATCAAAACTGTCATCAGAGTGCTGAGAAGGAGCCTCCTAAAAATACCTTTCAAAAAATGTGACCAACAATCAAATAAGCAATAATATTCTAGAAATCTGAATTGAGTGATTTAATAAACTAAAGGGAATCAACTACTTAAGGTGATTTAAGCCATATTAGTTCCATTCCACCTGCAGAAAGGGAAGGCATGTTCCTGCATCCAAACAATACTCGTCAGCAACGAATTTCAGCTTATTTTCTGAGAGAAGTCAAAGAATGTTTGACGGCTTTTTTCCCTTTGTAATCATCAGCTGCAAATACTTAGCAATGTTAAAAATTGTGAGGAAACATGCTAGAAAAATCTTAGAAAATACTTGGTTCTGCCTGTTTCTGTTATGTACCTAAGGGTGTCTCAGTGCTGTTGTGTTTGCATTGCTCAGCACCACTCACAGGTCATCTGAGGGAGGCTCTTGAGTGAAACAAGTCAGCTCATCCCCAAAGGCATCCATGTGCTGCATGCACAGAGCTCCCAGCCTTCGATGACTACATAAGCAGAAAGTTAACACGTGATGTACAGCTGGAGAAAGAGTGATAGGAATTTTGCATGGCAGCATTAATATATTGCATAAATCTCACAAAAGAGCCAGGGATTGCAAGCAGAATTTTTTCAATTTGAGTGTTAATTACTTGAATCCAGTTTAATGTTAAAATCAAGCTTAACACCTCTGCCTTTTAAGTGATGATTTGGACTAATTACCTTTTTCTGTTCTCTAGTTATAAAAAGCTCCAAATTTTAGACTGTAAAGAGACAGGACTTAATTTCAGAAAGAGAGAAAAGGGAATGATCAAATTCAGACATGTGAACAGAGCTACCAAGCCAAGGAATATATATTTAAAAGTTTGAATTAGGATCAAAAGGGATGATAAATACATATAAATATACATAGGACAAATTTATAATATATAATATAGTATAATATGATTTTTTTTTTCCAAATTAGCATCTTAACACAAAAGAGCCCACCTGAGGAAGACTTTAAACTACCTCACAGGGAACTATCTTCCCCATGAAGTGAACTTGATTGACTTTGACAAGATATCTGGTATCTCAGTCTCAGCTGACTGCTGACCTGTACTGCAGTCAAAGCGTGGAACTAATTTCTTGTCACAGATCATTGCAAATACTAAGAAGACCTTATTATTTCTCCCCAGAAATTTTAAATAAAACTGGGTAGAAGTAGAATTAGAAATAGAGGCTAAACTTCAGATAGTGCTAAGAACTCCTTTAGTCCATCAGCTAGGGTTTCTTTCAAAAAATTTGCCACAGGAAACAAACAATTGTTTTATAACCATCCTAATTCCCAGTTTGTCCCAAGATAACAGTTCAGTAGACAAATTCAGACCTTCCTTGAGTACTGGAGCTTTGCTTGTTGTTGCTATATGAGCTAAGGTAACAATTTAACGTCATCTATCTGAATAGTAAATGCTATAATTGCATTTTTTTGTATCCAGCATATGCGAAATATTAAATACATCCAACCGTTATATAATATTGTATGGTACATATATAGGTAGCTCAGCAGATTCAAAAAGAGGGTGTTTAGTACAGATCATCAGAGTGGATATTATAAATTTGCTCATTTTAATATATGGTAGCTAAATATTTAAAAAATAAACATGCTGTTCCTCACATTAGTTACTTAATTTCAATAGTTTTTTGAGCCCTTAGATTTAAAGCAAATGAGTGCATAGGTTTTCTAAATTTCTTTTGTGAACTTAGTTTGGGCAATATAGATAAACAGATAGAAGCACTAACAAATTGTTAATCCTAAATTAACGTGCAACCCATGAAGGAGTAAAACACTTGGGTTTTGTTATACCTGGAATATAGGGTTTTGTTAAATCTGGTAGGGCCCTCAATAGCAAACCTTCTCTGGGTGACTGTTTTGTAGAGGTAGTGCTATTTATTTTGTTATGGTTCTGTCCATCTGCTCTGCAGATGCGACCTGCGACAGCTATCTGAAAAAGAAAAAACAATATCTTAGCAGTCACGTTTGACATCTTGGCTTTCCTTGGAACAATTACTTGATTTCCGCCCACCCCCTCCTCCCAGTTAAAGACAGTAAGCTGATTAATGGAATGCTACTAACAGGAATTAGCTAAAATAGCATTAGATACAATATAAAGTATCTGAATGAGAAAGACCTCCATCTAAACTAATTTCCAAACAATCACAGAAAAAAAAAAAGGCAAGCAATCATGTCTTGAAGACTGAATGCTTTCTTTGAGTACCAAAACTTTATACTTCATTTAAATATGGATAAAAACAACAGAAGGAGGAAACTGAGGTTTATTCAGATTGAGTAAATTCATCAAACTGAAGCACTGTCTTCTGAGTTGAGGTTTAACTTGAGAGGATCACTTATATGTGTCCTGTATGCAATTGCACAGTTTTGCATATAGAAGACAGACCAAATTTAAGAGGTGATTAAGCAATTATGAGGCTCTCTAGGTACCGTGACAATTTTACACTTCTCTATGGGGGGCCTATTTCTCTTTAGGCTTGACTTGATGCCTGAACCATGGAATCCTCATTTTCAAGTTGCTGCTGAAATGCTTAACCAAGAGTGGTCTCAGTGCACGTCCCACCAGTGCATCTCTGCTCTGTGTCAGCAGCACAACAAAGCTGGGTCTGTCCAACCAGGAGAATGTCAGGGAAATCTGTGCTTTGACTCCAGAACCCAGATAAGATTAGATATAAAATTCCATGCTTTTACACACTAACCTGCAGGCTGCTGTGCTTCAAGCACAGCCAGTTTTAAGTCAGCTTTAACTTAACTCCACTTCAGCCAAGAATACCTCAGGACAAAACCTTTGAAGCTGGGCAGCTTTGAAAAACTCTCTGGTGTGCTCTGCACTGAGTAGAATAAATAGCCTGATCTGGGGTTTTGTGAACCTCCCTTGCATGCTTTGAAGAACGAAGGGTTAGTCCCACTTCACAAAATACTGATGTCTGAAGGATTTTATACCTGTCAAGAGGCTGTTTGTCAGTCTGAACAATTTTTAAGATTATGAGGCAGATTACAGGTAGAAATAAGTAAACCCACTAGTTATGAGTCTCTTGAATGTTATGGAAAGAGGAAGGTAGAATCAAAACCGAAGGAAACTCAGAAACTTAACACATTTAAGAGGCCTTGAAACATTGTGGAAAATCAAAATAGAATAATGCATCAGCACATTGTATCTGTAATAGTACAAATGCAGAATTAGAGGTTTTGCTTTATCATTAACCCCAGTTAGAGCTTAATTGCAAATTGAGTTTGCAACAATTTTCAGTAAAAGAATACGAGGTGTACAGAAAAGTAATACCTTGATTTGCATGCAATTGCATATGAGGATTTTACTCACAATTACCATAGATAGGGATAAATGAGATTTTAATGATTTTTAATTGATGTTTTAGATTGAAGCTTGCTATCTGCTGCTGTCTAATATTAAGAGTTATCTGCTGTAAACTTGACTTTCTCCCTGTTACACTTCAGCCTTGGTGTCTGATCATTTATGCTGTGCTGTAATGACAGTTGACTCCCACTACAGCACAGCTAACAATGTAATTCATGCAAATGCCAGATGAGGCAGTTTCAGACTGTACCAACTTTATCCTATCAGCTCAAGATAATTCTTCAGGACTGCAGATGTATACTCACAAACATACACATGTAACTATAAAGAGCCAAATAAGCAATGTTTGGTACACATCTGCTGTTATGGGGAAAAAGAATTAAGGGATTTGAAAAGTACTTTGTCCTTCATGTTGTACATCCTGTCATCCGTTCTCTGGTTGATGTGACGGACAAACTGCAGAGAACTGAAACTCGACAAGTAAGACTAGATCTGTAAAAAGGCAAAGGACAAGAAGGGTAGTGCTTGGTGGTATCCTTGCAATAGTTGTTATGAAGGCTAAAAGCCTCATGGCCTCAAAAACAGATGGGACAAGTCCATTGAGAGCCAGTAAATATGACACCTCCTTTGGTACAGTACATCCCTGACCCACAGAGCAGGTGACTCTTGCAAGACATTTAGCTGAGGATTTCAGATGTGATATCTCCTTGAATTCCTGGTGTTAATTTAGCACATCTGGAATTTGTCTTTAACTCCTTATTCTGTACTTTAGGTTAGAAGTCATCATTAATCCTTTCAAATGATTATATCTTGGTTTTGAGGATGGAGATTTTCCTGTTCTCATATATTAACCAAGCTTAGTCTCAGTTTTTAATCAGAAGCCAGATCGACTCCTTTAATCTTTATTTAATTGGGAGTTATGGAAAATGCCATTTGACGTACATGAGATGAGCAGCAAACTTATCCAAAAGGAAAGCACTTCATTTTGTACTTTGATCTCTGGTATTACTGCAATCTGAAATATTACTTCATGAATAGAAATTACAATGCATCACTTAACTAGACTTTAATTGTATCTAGAATTAAACAGTAAAGTTGTTGAGTAGTGCAGTTTCAGGCTGTTGTTTTTAGGAAGTCAATCTTAGATTAGTGCCAAGGTGTTCTACTAGGTACAGGTGTTCCTGAGTTATGGAATGCTTTTGAATTAGTTCAGCACCTGCCCAAACTGAAGCATTTTTTTCTAGTACTGGTGAGCTGCAGTTGCCAATTTTTACTTCACAAAGCATTAGTCCTAGATAGATTAGCCTAAAACATTGGGCTTAAAATCCAACTGCATAAGTGAGAAGGAATTTTTTAATATGTTACATGCTATAATGTGAATGAAGGAAATGCAAATCACAGCTACTCATGCTAATAAAGCCTTTATGGCAGAGCATGAGAATTTCAGATTTCTCCTGGGTTACTAAGTTAGCACAATGCCTGGCTGCTTAAAAATGTTCTCTTTGTGAGCAAAAGCAGGGTACGTAGTAATATTTCAGTGATTCCCAGAGCTGTTTTCTTACAATAAAATTGCAAATATTAATCTTTCAGATTTTTCAAAATGATATGTAACAGGAAAATGTTGGCATCAATGCCAGATGAATTTATGTTTTCACTCTGAACTCTGGTGACTGGCAAACAACTGTTGGCTAATGGTGTGGTTGTTAGATGCAACATGCATTCAGATATATTTGAAATTTAATTAAAACGCTTGCTCTGATAAGTTATTGCAAGAAAAACACTTGACCTGTAGGGTATGAGTCATGTCTACGAAGCAAACTCAATTCTAAAGTAATAATTATGAATGTATTTTTAAAAAAATTTGAGTAAATATTATTCTTAAAGCACAGGGCCAGATGCCTACTCTTGAAAGAAGATGCAATGTACACTGGCACAAAGCAGAAATTCAGTCTGAGCAATGGGATGTTTTACTTATTACCTTGGCTGCTTCAGTGCTAAGACTTCTCAAATGTAGGGAACTCGTTCTGATGGAATAGGTATGGATGATAAAACCCAAAACATCACAGTCACTGTCCTTAACAGAGCCCCCTGAAGTGCTGAAAGCGTTGCCCAGGAGACTGAGTAGGTTGGTATAATGGCAGCAGTATGAAAGACCTTTCCATATGAATATTGGGTGATGGGAGCTGGGGATCTTTTGAAACTGAAGGTAATGATCCCAGTCTTTCTGAATGGCTGTAACTCTTCTCCATTTTAACTTCTCCAAAATAAAGTTTTATGGAAAGTAAGAGAAAAACAAAATCAAAATCAAATATATCTTTTCAAGGTTATTTTCTTTTTTCCTAGGAAGTCTAAGTAATTTTAAGTTATTTTTCAGTACCTCAGTTCAATTAAAAAAACATTTAAAAACATGATGCATAGATTATTTTAAAAGGTGCGTGAAGAAGCTGTGTAAAATCATCTGTTTTGGTTACTTAGGAGGTTTGTTGAGTAAGTATAAACTGGTGTTATTAGAGATCACCATTGAAGAAAAGTGCCTGTGGCCTTAACCTGCAAAGACTTAATGCTTCTATCTAACCATCCATAGGGCCCCCTTGCAGAAACTGGTACATTACTAAAAGACAGAGGAAAAAATAAAATAAGTAATTTTGAAAAATGTTTGTTGCCATGTTTAATAGGTCTATTCCAACAGAGATGTTAAGGTGAGCAGTCAAACCCACCTAGCAACAGAGCTCAAAGCCTAATCACAAATTTCAGATAAAATAAACACAGCAGTGTTCACAGAAAACAGATTTGCAACTAGATTGTTCTGCAATACCATATGTAATGTTTATTGTCTGCTGAATTTTCATGGCTAAAAAACATCTTAAGAAGAATCTAATGCAAATTTCTCAGTATAAAGAAAAGGCCAGAATAATTCCTCTTCAAGAAGAGACATATCCCAGAAGTTTCACATCAGAATTATTTTTGTAACTTATCAAAATGTCTTTTTGCACCTGAGTGCTACACACAAAACTGAATTTCCCTGTTTTAAAGTATCTGTTGTTCTGACTAGGCCTTTTTAGATCTCCATGGGTATGTTTCATAAGTCCATCCTTTGATAGGTCTAATGAGCTCGCTAAGAATAGACAATGGAAGAGTTCTTTATGGAAAACCTTGTGTGAGTCTATGAAGAGTGTATTGACAGCTCAGCTACTTCAAGCTCACTTTAAGAAAAATTAATGAGTAACAACTTTCAAAATTTAATTCTACCTTGATCTTAGTATAATTTATGTTCAGAAGTGTTTCTGGAATGTTTCCATGTTTTCATTGTGTTTCTAAGATTTGTTTTCAATTTTTCATTTTCCTAAAATTGTGTTCATGTTTTTGCACAAATTCATTCTCATTTATTTCTTTTTGAATTGATTTAAAATGTCTGACTGCATTTGACTGGTGTATTTCAGGAAAAAACTACTGGAATTCCATGTTACAAAAAGTAATACTGCTCTTACAGTTGAGATACACATTGCTGTTTATTTTCTCAAATGATCATTCATGTAGATAGGATATAGATGAGCTGAAAATCCTAATGTTTCAGTATACTTTGTGATCACAATTTTAATTGGAGATCTGAACATGTTCTCATTGTTAAAGAACAGAACTGTTGCAGTGCTCTATTTATATTTGACAGTATTTCTGATCTGAATGCTAGGTTCACCCAGCATTTTATTTTACGGCATGTGTTAGAAATGCAAAGTGAATGTGGCCAGTGCCTTCTTGCTCTCATTGTTCTTCTTTAATTACTGAGGGAATGCACAGAATGTTATCTAACCTGAATGATCAAATTCTCCTTTTCTCTGACTCTTCATTGCTGTTAATACAGTGATCTGCTCTATAAGATCATCTTATTTCTTGCAGATGAATGATGCAATGGGATTTGAATTGCCATGGGTGTATTTTGTCAGTCTCGTCATCTTTGGGTCATTTTTCGTACTAAATCTTGTTCTTGGTGTATTGAGCGGGTAAGCATACACCTTTTTCATCATGAAGGCAGAGTCCTGAATTCAGTTGCCATGAACACACAGGTTATCTCATACAGGTGAGGCTTCAGCTGTGATGACATCTTTTAATAAACCTCTGTTGCTTCCTCTAATTAGAACACAAAACGTTTTCTATAGCTCTCATAGAAATAACATACAGACACCAAAATCAGAGTTTAGACCTGTCAGTACTTATTCTTCATGTCCAGCCTTTTGGCAAAGTTATAAAAAAGACTATTAATTCTCATGCACTTATTTAAATGTTATTTCAATTAATTCTCTAAGGCATCACATCTACAACAAAATTTGGGTAAGTAAATTTAAACAATTGTTCATTCATTTTGTTAAGATCTGGATAAGCCATGAACTTTGTGTTGAACCTACGTGATCTGGCAGCTGCAAAAAGGACTCTGCTGTTTACTGAATGACTGAATCATAACTTATTTCCTTGCGTTTTACAGGTAAATGATGCAATAGGATGTGAGTGGCCATGGATCTATTTTGTTAGTCTTATCATCCTTGGCTCATTTTTCGTACTTAACCTGGTTCTTGGTGTACTTAGTGGGTAAGCAGTTGAGTTAACATTGTGTATGCTACTGCTACTTGTCAGATGGCCTCTGCATTTACTCCAGCTTCTCAGCAATGGCTTCTTTGCATGCACTTGAGATTCTTATGTCATCCTACAGTGTTTGCTCTTTGGACTGAACTGTGTGATTTGAGTGCCTGTGTCTGTCTTGACACCACGTTCACCATGCTTGCCAAAATTATAAAAGAGGCACTAATCTCCTTATTCTATAGTATTCCTACAGGGAAAAGCATTTTGCACACGGAGATGTGTGATGCACCTGTACAAATATTCTCCCCTGTAGTTATTACAAGTGTCTTTTTCTGAAAGACCAACTTTTGCTGTTCTTCAAATAGTCATAAAGTAATTGGAGTATTATTTATGTCACATA
The DNA here is from genome assembly GCA_013400975.1 of Atrichornis clamosus. Taxonomy (NCBI): domain Eukaryota; kingdom Metazoa; phylum Chordata; class Aves; order Passeriformes; family Menuridae; genus Atrichornis; species Atrichornis clamosus. The sequence continues at coordinate 80,499 of WBMZ01003320.1, forward strand.
TTTTTGCGCAAAATATTGCCAAATATTTTAGGTAGATGCTTCAAGATCTGTCTTACTGAGTGTGGCTGTGCTACCCTGACACAAAGTGTTCAGTGGTACCTGGGTTGTAGAGCTGTGAATTGCTGTGACAACCTGCACCAGGAAGCTGACATATTTATCAATAATCAAGTATCAATTTAATATAGGTGTCAGTGGGAGGTTGTCACAGCTTTTTGTTGGTTTGTGCACTCCAGGCTCCAGCCAAGAACTAAAGTCGTGTTAGTTTTAGGTGTAGAATGTGATTTAAAACTGTAGTTAATGGCAAGAGTTTGCCAGGTTTTCTTTTTATAAAGTCCCCTTCCTTGAGGTTACGACTCCTTCCTTTGCTGTTTCCTGATTTCTGACACACTTGAGCTTGGGAAATTCTAGTGTATGGTAAAGATATTTTTTGATAAATATATGAAAGACCCAGCTAGCATTTGAATACTGAAAAGAAAATTATTATGGTTGTATGTATTAGCTTTCAGTTATATAGCAAACAGTATTGTTCTGGCAATCTCAGGCAAGCTGTGCCATCTTTGTTAGCCAACAGAAAAGTTCCTCTTACATGGAAAGCATCCTGACACTGCAGTTGATGGTGTCATCAGGATGCTGATAGTGTGTGCAGCCCTATTTGTGATTTTGCTACACTGCATGCATTGTATCTGAAAGAAATTATAAAGCATTATTATAGTCTTGGAAATCAGAGAAGCAAACAAAATTTCCAGGTGCTGATGTAACTGTGTTAAAAGAACACTCTTATCTCATGAGTGGTTTTGCAATGAACTTTAAAAAATCTTAAATCATTTATTTGTGGTAGATTACTGTTGCACACAGGAAACTAGGGAAAACATAGTTTTACCTTACTGTCAGAATTGCTTTATAAAGCAGATGTTTAAAAACGAAAAGGTAGTGCTAAAATCACATCAGTGGTTTTCAGATTTAATCTTTTCTGTCCAAGACCTATCCTGTAAAGTGTGATTTGCGCAGTTGTATCAGCTGTTTTATCCAAGGACAAATGTGTAAATTGTTGCAAAATTAAGGGCCCAGCTTTCAGTCATGCTGGACAAATGAAAGAAGAAGGAGAAGGACAGATAAATGAGGGTAGTTACAGTGTAATTTATTTCTTCTTCTGATGCTGTTACCTAACGTTGCTGTGTGACTGGACTTTCCACTGAAGTCATTAGAGGATTAGGCTCTCACTGTTCCTTCTCTGGCCCTTAAGAAGGTCATTAGCACCAATTAGTTTTCTTCCTGTCATGTATGAATGTGTCTGATAACAGATAATAATTATTCCTATTTCTCCTCCCATGACTTGAATTGTTAATGTTTTCAAATTTTTTTATTTAAAAAAATAGATTATAGGGAAGGTGAAGCCGAATCTGTTTTTTTGTTGCACATGTTAATTTCTTCAACTGAAGTAATGGAAATTTAGAGATACTCTAAATCAGCTTTACATTTAATTTTATTGCTGATTTAATATATTTAAAATACTATATGAGGTTTGCAACATTATGATACGTGTATTTGTTGGAATATGGAGTAGTTTTTTAGCTACTGTTCTAATACAGGGAAAAGTTGTCCCCTTGTCCTTGGATTCCTTTCTGCAGACAAGAAATCACCACTGATTTCTAGTTGTTGCCTGATCCACAGAGCTCAAATACTCTTCAGAACCCTTCCTGGCTTTCCTTGGATTTCCAGTGCACAGAAATGGCAGTGACAAGTGGGATGTGAACTCTCCTTAAATTCGTCAAGTCATTAATTGCTAAATTTATTTTTCTGCCATAGTGTCAGCCAGGGTCAATTGAGTGCTCAGGGTGCTTGATGAATTGTCTGAATCCATGTTTGCCCTAAATACATGAAAGAGCCTTCCTAAACCTCCCATTTTTTGTTTTCTTTCTGAAGAAAATGACACTAGAGAACTGGGACACGTGATATATAAACGTCACCAAGGGTTGACATTGAAAGTGCAAGGAGAAGGTCAAAGGGAATACTCCTAAAAGATACCTATCATACCAGACTGATGGTTGGTACATAAGTGAAGAGAATGTCCTGTACTTGTTAGAAGCTCTGACAAACAAGGGCCAGTGTGGAATTCTGTTACTCTGATTCATTTTGATCAGTATATGACAGTTGTATATAAATATTTTCCCATACTTTCTGTTTAGACCTACTAGTCTAAATTTTATGGATGAAATTGATGTACTGGTAAAATCCAATGGATGTATTTATATTAGTAGAAAGGTAATATTTTTTGTTCTGAGCCAAGTAGTGAATACATAACACATAAATTTTTTTGTTTTTATTTAAAAGTTACTAGTTTTTATGTTTTATGCTCCTCAAACCATAACATGAAACTTGGTTTATGATAAATCTACAGATAAAGCTAAATTTTACTAAACCTATCAAATGTCAAGAATGTAAAAATTATGCCAACTTACTTGAAAAGCATGGCTTTGCATACAGATTTTGGAAGTGGAATCTGAATGCCCAATACCTTTTCTGTATGGAAGTGTTACTTCCTGTAATATCAGGTTATGCTGTGTACATTTAAATCTGTCTGCTGTTTTGATCTGTTTGTGGTTTTAAAATATTCAGTTATTCTCTTTGCACTCCTTTGTTATTCTGTGACCATCTGCTCCTTTGTATTTCTGTAATGCCTCCTGTGCACTGCATGTTTGATGTATTTAGATACTGTAAAATGGATGAGAATGGTGATTTGGCAGATCTTTTGTTTTACATCTAGCTGTTTCTGAAGGTGAGTATTTCCTGGTGATCCATGTCTGTCTTGCCTGCTGAAGGTGACATTCTTAAAAATAGAGTTAATATTTTTAATAATAGTATTATAAATTAATAGAAACAATGTGTGTGTGGAATCTGCATGTGGTAAATATTGTGATTTCTGCATGGAAGCTGACTGTGGAGATTTTTTCCCTGATTATTCCCTTGAATAACAAGGATGGAGAGAATTCATAGGCTTTCGTTAATTCAGCTTTTTCAAAATACTCTAATTTTTACTTTGTATTAGATGCTAGAAATATTTACATAAGTCTAAAATGGTCTTCTCTGAAGACATGAAATACTAGGCACAGAAACTGGGAGCTCAGGATAGGCCTCCTCTAAGTATTCTGGGATAAAAGACCAGAGCATATCACGGCTATTGGTGCAAGAGAGTGAGCTGAAACTGAAAGTTAAGTTAGAATTATAAGGTTAAGGCTATTAGACAGTCAACAATCAGGATGGAGATACTCATCCATCCTGAAAGTGTTAAAAGTTAAAATAATAATACTAATGATAATGAAAAAAAGCTAAAATAGACATGCCAGTAATTCATCGTGCATTAAACTGTTTGGCGATGAACAGAGGAAATAGTAAATTATAAAACTTCATAACTTATTTATCAAGAGGCATGGCTTTTAATGATGCATGATGATCTATTCCTGAAGATAGTCCTTATCATTATGGGATGGATTCTGCTGACGGCATTTCCTGCTCAAGGCATTAGTATTTCTTTGGGTAGCCATGGGAACAAATAAAACCTTTCAAACACACTTTAATAAATCTTTAAGTTGAATTTATTGCCTTGCAAAAGGACACCAAAACATAAGCTTGACATGTCCTTACATCCTCCTACATGTGATCTTGTAGGTTGTTAAGTGAATGTTAATTTTTTTCCATTTCTTTCCCCCAGTAGTATTTGCAATGTATGTACATAATGATTCTAAGAGCTGAGGGTATGTACTCATCCACCCTAATCTCACAGCAATATCTGTCAATTAATGTCATATAAAATATGTTGGTGCAGATAAGCTTATACACCTAAGAACTGTTGTCTACAGCATATATGGAAAAAATCATAGAAAAAGACATTTGAATAATGATGCACCAAATAGAAAACGGCAGTGAACTGTCATCCATAGCCTTTCAGCAAAAGGAAAATGAACTGGTTTTGACAGTGTTCCTTTTCACAGCAGCAGGAAGGACTGGTGAAAAATAAAAAATAGAAATTATTGCTGAAAATTTAACTCCTTCCCATCGATAAACAGAATATACATTCAAAACAAGGAGAGGCACTCCAGTTGTAGATCTCAGGACGTTAGGAACTGAAGCAGACTCTTTTGATTGCTGTGTCCTGGTAAAAGTAAAACTCAAACACAAATAGATACAAAAAAAGGAAGTGTTATGCCGGATTGATCAACTGAATGTACTGACAATAATTATCAGCCAATACTTTCAGCTGCATACAGCAGGAACTTACTGCTTTAGACAGAAACCACTAAACTCCTTGGGAATAGTTTCGTACTCTTGAGTAAGAACTTGGAGGGAACTGATTTTATTTCAGTCCTGTCTGAACTTACCACACCAAAGCTTCTTAGGAATTGGTCCTGTGAGGTGCTTGCTGGTGAGCCCCTGGCAGGGAACAAACCACAGCAGTTTCAGAAACTGTGTTGAGAGGGCACATCCTGGTGGGTGGGGTGTGGTCCTGTGCTCAGAACTGCTCCTTCTTCCAAGAAATCCAGTGTGTCCTGAGCCAAACGGGTCTTGACCCAGGACAGAAGCAGCACATTTTAATATGCAGGTCTAATAATAGTCTGGAACATCAGATCTCAGTTTTGTTGCTCTATCAAATGGCTCCCTATCTTGCTGTTCCCGCTGATGATCCAGTAGCATTCATGTGCACTCTGGCACAGTAAGGCTGTACAGGCCCTCTGCTCCACACAGCTGATGCTGGAGCTCTTGAAATTTGCCAATTGCTAATGAACTGCACAGAAATAGCCATGGATAGGTAATACCAGTTTGCATTTCCTCATCAAGAGTCCAATGCTCCTTGCTCAAGGAAAATTCCTGCTAGGATTTTTTTGTCCTACAGAAATAATTCTAGCGTTCAGTCTGTGAATACTTTTTCCTTAAAGAAGGGGTGGCAATGATGTATACAAATTTCCTGTAATTAAAGATGTGATGTCAATTAACCTTTTTTTATGTCCCTCCACATCTGTTACACTTTACACCCAGCTGTGAGCTGTTGTCCATACTTAGCTGTACACTTTAAGCAGTTTCAGTTCTCTGACTTGATTCTGCCAGTTTGTTGGTTGGTATGGTTACCACTGTGTGAAACCTCTCCTGCAAGCCTGGTGGCCAACACTGTACTCCTGTGAGTACATTTTTATTATTATGTGACTGTTCTCTGTGAAGAAATGAGAGTCTGGGGTGTCTGGGTGGCAGTTCTACATATAGCATTAGCTTAACACTTTCCACGTACCAGACCCTGTGTACAGCAAGCTCTACGCTGCAGGAGATGAATTCTCCCTCTCACTGCATTTGCAGTGACACAAAAGGGCAGGAACATGGCTAACAAAGGATTTGTGTCCTGGTTTGTGCTTAGACATCAAAAGCAACCATTTGTTTTGTGTCATCAGTGCCCAGTGGTGCACAGGAGTTACAGCAACACCCATGGTGCTGCACAGGCCCCCTTATGAAATATGTCTGGCTTTTAGCATGGGGAGGAGGCTGTTCTAAGTGTCTCTAGTTATTATGTCTGTGAATTACAGAGAGAAGGGAGAGTAACCAAATACATTTAAACAAATTTTCTTGGGATTTTTGGTTAATGTGACCCTGCCTGAAACTCAAGGTGTGAGGACCAGAGGGCTGTAATCGAGTCCCAGCAGGCACTCCCTGCTGCCACTTCCACCTTGTTGCATCAAGCCATTCCCAACTGATGCATACCAGCAGGAGTTATTTCACTCTGCTGAAGAAAGAAAAATCTGGCATGATTGCCCCAGACTATCGAAGCGTGAATTCAAGCCCTGCATTTTATATGCTTCTGCCTCAACAACCATTGATGATGATGGTGTTGTGCCTAAACAGAGAAATGAGATCATCTTTCTGCAAGCAGACAAGCAATTTTTGGGCAACAGAAACAAACCCTGCCATTTTATGTAGTAGGTTAATTATCACTAAAAGTAAATGAGGTTATGTAAATTAGTCTCCATCAAATGCTTTAATTTGCAAATGATGTCTTTATTGTGTTGCAGATGTAGCACCCCCTGCCCAAAATACCCTTTGATATGTCAGATCCAGGCCATTTTATCAAACCAGAATGAAATGCATATTTTGAAGTAAGCTCTTAGCACAGGCATTTGTGAAACTAAATATTTACAGAGCTTAAGTCCACTTACTGCAATTAATGTGCAATTTCCTGAGCCTGTCGACTTCACAGGCTGCTGGCTTGAGTGCTGGGTTGATGACAGGGAGGCCAGTTCAGGCCAGCAGTCTGACCAGGGCAGTACCTTTGCTGCCTACATGGACAGAGTTTTTTCTTTCTGCTCTGGACCCACCCTAAGCACTCCACAGCCGTGAAATGCTGCCAAGCAGCCGTCTTAGTCCTCCGTCCAGGAGATCAACCAATGTCCACTTATCTTTAAATATTCAAATATCTTTTTGTCTAAATGTCTTTGTCAGAAGCTCTGAAGAGCCAACATCTCTCCCTCTTCTCACCCCCCATCATCTTTTCCAAATAACTTTTTCCTTGGAAAGAAAAAAAGATGCTTTTGTTTTACTAACTCATTACTTTCCAATTCTATTAAATTCTGATTTCTTATTAATGGTATTTCCCTAAAAACAGCAGATGCATATATGTCTGAGGGATGTTCCTACATTGTGGCTGTGATAGAAAAAAATACTGTAGAGCCAGACTCCTCCCTCCCCTGAAGAATATTCAGTCTTCTTGGGTGTTATAGTTTCTTACAAAAAGTCAGGTTTAAAAATAAATTAAAATTTTTAAATATTGTGGAAATAAGCACCCTTGCATCTCCTTCTACTGATAAATTGCAGCAGCATTTAACAAGGCAGTGTCTGACTTCAGTACTAAAGGGAATGGTCAGAGTTAGCTGTGTATATAAAAAACTATGTTTAATTCTCTGCATGCAGCTGTTTTAATGAGAAGTCAAAGAGTGGTTCAGTCATGGGTGAAATGCTGTACAAAGTATCAGCCTTGCCAGCTGATTAATAAAAGATTTATTTTATTCACTTCACTCTAAGTTATAACACCAACTTTCGTTTTCCTTTGCCATCACACACCCTTTGAATTAATGAGGAATACCCAAAGGACTTTAATGAAAAACACATGAATACTTAGTAAAAGCTAGCAAGGCTTGTTACTTTTCATTTCCTGCTATGCCATGTTAGCTCTTTTTTTGAGATACTGCCTGTGGGAAGAGAGTCACGAGAATGTTGCCTCAATCAGGTGTAAAGGACGGTCTCTAATATTCTGAGAGAAGATCAAACCCAGCATTCCATACACCAAGCAGTTTCTTATTGACTTGTGAAATTATTCTTTTTTTTTTTTTTAGAGTGATTATCTTTCAGAGAGATCTTTAGAGCTCTGTCTCTTCCCGAAGCATTTTTGTGAGGACCTTTTGCAGGACCTCGTCCTTGGGTGGCAGGTGAAGGGTAGCAAATGCAAAGCAAGCACTGGCATTCTTCAGCTTCATTACAGTGCCATCAGATGGAACAGGATGATCTCCACGTGCCAAACTGAAATTCTGTTGAATTAAGTCCTCAGCTGTAAAAGAGGCAGTGCCTGCCTCTCAGCTTTTGCAGCAGAAAGCTGTTCACTTTCTGCAACATAACATTAAAAAACCTGTAATGCCTGTATAGTTGCAAGTAAAGGACTTAATGCTTAAATTTAGTGATCTCCTTTAAACACTAAATTTCTGCTCTGTCATGTTTAAAGATTAAAAAAGCCAATAAAAAATAAAAAACCCTTTATGAGATTGTCTTTGCAATTCCAAATAAATAATGCATGTCACCAGACTGAAATACTATTTTGTAAAACTTAGACCTTCTGTTATTCTGCTCTGTTTTCTTAGGGCAGTATTTTTATTGATAATTGTTTCAACTTCTTAAAATATTCTGCAGTCTTATGCTAATTTTCTAATATTTTCCACTTGAAAATGGATATTATTAAGGACTTTATTAAATTTCCCCTAAAGAGCGGGTTAATTAGGGAATATTTTCAAGTAAAATTTTCCAATAAATTAAGGAGTTGCAAATTTGTAGTAAATGAAGTTGCTCTAGCCATTTTTAAAGTTTAATTTGAGCCCTATTGTAAGATTAATATGGACAGCAATAGGACAAGGGGTAAACAGCTTTAAACTGAATAAGGACAGTTTAGATTAGATATTAGGAAGAAATTTTTGCCTGTGAGAGTGGTGGGGCACTCAAACAGGATGCCCAGGGAAGCTGTGGCTGCCCCATTCCTGGAAGTGTCCAAGGCCAGGTTGGATGGGGCTTGGAGCAACCTGGTCTAGTGGAAGGTGGGACATGGAATGAGGTGATCTTTGGGGTTCCTCAATGATGTGAGGCAGAACAAGCTTACCTTTAAGTATTGAATTGTATGTACTTAGAAAACAGTTCAAAAGATACTTGCTTACCCCTATTTCTACATGTTGATACTCAGATAAATTGGATCCTTCTGCCAAAGAGGGTTACTCGTTTGGAGCTGTGGGTCACCCCAGAAGTTGTAATAATGTTGTCATATGAGATGTCGTGGTAGAATAATATACTTGATAATTGTCTTGAGTCATATGTCATTAAGGGAATCATAGATTTATAGGGTAGTTGATGTTTAAAGAGACCTCAGCAGGCCATTTTATCCAATCTCCTTCTCAAAGAGCATGATTTAATTATTTTTATTATCATTCCTAAAATAATTCAGCAATTGATCCAAATTATGCACCGAAGCAGACAGGCAGTCCAATACATTGTCTTGAGATTGGGGCAATGAGATAGAGGATTGAGTTTATATAAAAGGATGTGTTTCTGATCTGTGGGAACAGGGCTTCTAGGTTCTGTTACAGAGAGCAAAAGGGAAAAACAGCCAGATCTCAAACAGCATGGATGTCTGTGCATGATATAGTTAAGGGAGGGCCCAGTAGTAGAATTCTGGAATACTGTATGTTTGGATATGGACAATAAACTGTGACTAGGAGGGGAAGGATTTTAGGACTGGTTGGCAGAATTTCCTTTTCACTGAAACTAATATTCACCTCTGAAATCACTTCAGTACTGCAAGTTTGTAGGGAAAAAAAAAGCAATTTAAAAGTAATCTTAAAATCTGTATAGAAGAGCACGTAAATAAATGGGGGGGAATCAACTCTTCCCCTATGGGAAGTGTCAAGAATACTGGTTAATTTTTATTAAATTATAAAAGCTCTGAAAGTGGTGATGTAACATAGTAGGGATTTGCTATGACTTCTTTGCACCTCTGCCTTGTTTTCAATGCAGCTCTCAAATCTTCAGTGTATTTTCTATGTTGCTGTGTTAATCTGCAATGTCAAGACCTAGATCAAAGCGCTGGGGAGTTTGTCAATCAGTGTTTTTTTTCTGCTTTATCTGAATTTGATAGAGAATTTTCCAAAGAAAGGGAAAAAGCCAAGGCCCGAGGGGACTTTCAGAAACTACGTGAAAAACAGCAGCTTGAAGAAGATCTGAAGGGATATTTAGACTGGATCACCCAGGCAGAAGACATTGACCCTGAGAATGAAGAAGAGGCTGATGAAGAAGGCAAGAGGAACAGTACGTATTCTTTGCTCTGTACTCCTGTGGGGATGGTTTGACTCCTTCTGAGGGCGTTACCCTGCACTGAGCGCAGCCTGTCCGGCACTTTCCCGTTCCCCGTTTGCAGAATTGTTGGTTGGCAGAGCAGTTGCCTGTTAATGTGGTGATGCTGAGTCATGGAAGGTAATTCAGAATCTTGCAACAAAATTCTGCCCTGGGATGTCCATGTATAAGTCATTGTCTGCATTCAGTCCCTATGGAGACTTGGACTCTGCTTTGTTGGGGTTCTGTAAGAAGTCAGTGCAGGGAAGCCACGTGCTGCTAAGCATCATTGTAAGTCCTTAGTCAAGAAGAGCATGTGTTTGCCTGGAGGTGCATGCAGAGGAAATAATAATGATATAAAGAGCTTAAAAGTATGGCTAAAGTTACTGTCAAGAAAAAACCTTCTGCTAATGCTGTGGGTGTTTTTTTAGTTGAAGTAGGAAAATGACATTTTGGATCTTTGTTTTTGATATTCAAGGGAGCTGTATAAAATCTTTTTTACTACACATCTAAATGGGGTGTGCAATAAATGGAGTCTTGTGGGATTTTCATTTGACACTAAGAAATATCACTTAAGATGTATTTATTTGATAGTAAGGTATTATGGGACAGGTAATTTATGCTGTAGTGACCCTCTTGTGCTTCTGACCCGATTCCTAAGAGAAAGGAAGAAGTTAGTTTCAACTATAAAAGTTATAATTGATTTCTATAAATCAGAAAATTCTAGTAAAAGCAGTATTTTAATGTCATAATTTAGCAGAGGTTATTTTAGCCTCTTTGCCACATTTGTATAGTAGTAGTTAAAATTTTCATTTTTCATTATGTACAGCTCTACGTTTTAGAGCTGTACATAAATGAGAACACATTAAGGATATGATTTATGATCTAGTTTTTATAAGGAAATGCATGTACAAATGGATTGTCAAAGACAACTCAGAATATTATTTTCTGTGTTGAAATAATCCATTATTATCATTGCTTTTCTTCTAGTGCTACAACTTTATTGTGAACTGTCCTTTTAAGTCATAGCACTTTTCAGATACAGTAAATAACAAAAATTATGTGGTTTGATATAAAAGTATCTGTTTTTAAATTTATCCTTGTTTTGCCTGTAATTAAGTTTTTCAAAAGCTTTATGTTTTTGCGTTTCAGGATTTTAGTAGTCCTTTAGTTCACAATAAAAGCAGAGTGTGGACCTGTGTTACTGACTGGAGGGACACTGATTTTATGAGAGGCTGGAAGGCAACCTGTGGGTTGATGTTGATGCCAGCATCTCCTGGAAAGGAATAATTTATGTCTATATGAAAATGTGTTGCATGACCAGAATTTTTATCTAGACCAGAGTAAAAAAGCCAGAGTTCACTACACTTAGTCATTGCTATTAATGCTGTGTGGAAGGAGTATGTAAACTGTGGGTTTGAATACCAGTATAAAATCCTGAGGAGTAAAAGATGGCACATTTTATGAAGTAAATACACTTTGTACAAGGCCGCTGTGCAGAATTGTAGGTGATGTTGAATTTGCAAAGAGCATTGAATAACTGTGCTGTCAGCTGTGGTGCCAATGGGCTTGGTTTACAGGCAAAATCCCTGGAACTTTTGGTGTCCTGTTCAAATTGGGTGTTTGTTGATAGGCTGCAAAAAACCCCATTTGTTCTGGCATTCCTTAAACAGCTTCCAGATCATACACATAAAAAATACTTATTTGCTTAGTTGTTGAGTTTGAAGGAGCTTTGAAATCTAAACTGTTAACTTAGCCATAATTTTAGGCTAAGTTAAAGGTTGTAGAAGACTTGAATAGTGAAAATAGAAAGAAAGTAATTAAAAGAACTTTAAAATGCCAAGAATTTAATTTCAGGCAGACATATGTGTTTTGAGTGGAAATTTCCAGTGAACAGGCAATCTCCTAGCACTGCTGGGTTTATGCACTTGTGCTTAAATATGTGGCTTGGTATTTTACTTTTAATATCAGCTGCAGCAGGCTGTAAAGGAGGAAGGGTTGCTGAGTTACTTCACCTCCTTGCATGTAAGACATAAGCACTAAGATTAGGAAATAAATTTAGTTGAAATATACTGGTGATGTTTTTCTTGAGCTGTCTTGGAAGCATGAGGTGGAGCTGGGTCCCAAGGTAGTCAGAATAATAATTTGCAGGCTTCTAGGCAACCATGTCCCTGCTTTGAATATCTTAACCTCTGTGTGATCAAGATTGCTGCTGATTTATGGTGGTGGAAGATCATCATAGTGCTCTTCAATGACGTGGAAGAGCTCTGGTTTAGGATACAGAAGATCTCTGTGGCAGGAAAAGGTACAGATTTCAAAGGCAGTTAAGTCAGTCATGAATAGTTTCTCACATAATCCTTCAAAATTGTAGTTGAGTCTCCTGTAAACCTCCCCCCACTCAGCATTTTAAGATTTATAACCAGAGAACTCATTAAGTCATTTATTTATGAATACCATGTATTTGTACATGTCTGTTGCGAATAGTGGGCAGGTATTCAGTGCTGTTGAGTAACATAATGCCTTTTAATTACTAGAACTGTAAATATGGCTTTAGTGAAACTTGGAAATTTGTTATGAACCAATAGCTGATTATCCTGAAGTCAATGAAAAAACTTCCATTGCTTTCAAACCACTGCAAATTTAGCTCAAAATGCGAAAGTCCACGAGAGGTGAGGGGTTTAGCTCTGAGTAGTTGTGCTGCCGGTGATTTCAGTTTGTTTTGCCTAACCTTGCCTGTGTTGTGTGTACGGACACGTTTTTGTTTTTTGCGTTGCGACTGCTGCCACCTCCCGCGGCACTGCTGGGATTACATGTGCTTCCCCAGGGCTTACACTGGCTGACTTAATGGAAGACAAGAAGAAAAGCAGACTTAGCTGCTTTGGCCGTTCTTCCAATAAACATGGTAAAATGTGTTCAGATTTGCAGTTGAACTTTCTTTTGTGCCACTACTGCATTGGATGTGGTAGCTTTCGGGAGCACAGATTGTATGCATTTTCTATAACCAAGGCTTAAACATCTCTGGCATGGAAGCCCTTGTGCATGCAGACCTTCCTGCTGGTTGAAGTGCATGTTTGAAATAGAGATGCTGCTCTATCTCCCTAAAGCACAGTCTTTAATCCATTCAGATTTCCACTGAAGTGTCTTTGTCTGTGACTGTTCTTAAAGCATATGTTTTCTTTTTCAGAAGTCAGGTAAAGCAGATAAATAATGTGCTTTAAATTTAGGTGTGAAGAAATTAATAAAAGTATTTGATCAGCATTGAAATGGATCATAATGTAAGCTTTGAACAGTGTGATGATAGTATTTACTATTTATTTTTAGTATTTGTGATGTAGAATCTAACAAAACCTAACAAGCTTTTACTCTATCTCTTGTTGTTATTGATGGTTTTGTTTCTGTAATTTCTGTTTTATTCAGTTTTTCCCTACCCACATTGGGGATGGACAGGAGGCTTAGAGTATGATAGTTATTTTCGAATATGCCCTCTTTTACTACTGGCAAACATACTGTTCTGACATAATCACAGTTGCAGTAATTAGAGATACGGTGTTAATCCTATCTGCAACTAAGTTTTTTGAGCAACTGGCTCTCTTGTTGTCCTAAGAATCACTGTTGTGGCCTAGAATGAGTCTGAAAAATTGGATCCAGTTACTTCAGAGAGTGCAGAATGTTAAGTCAGAAATTGCTAGGACCTGATGGACTTATTTTATACAAATATTGTGTGTGCTTGAAATTATTTGTACAACTGTTACATATATTGTCTGATACAGCTTTATGGACTGAATTAGTTTTCCCATAAAAGTTGTGAGAAGACGGTTGCAGTTCTACTTTGAACTACATATTTCAACACAGCCTTGGAATCAGCAGGTTCAGGTTCTGATGTCTGTCAGGAAGCAGCCTGGAACTGGCTGAAAACCTGCTGTCATCTGCTGGCAGTGGCTGCTGTCTCACACTGGTGCCTGACCTTGCAAGTCAAAGGCATCCCCAAACTCATTTGCACTGACTTGGTTTCTTCTGCCTTGCAGGGCAGGTGTACCTTTTGTGAGTGGGGTTTTTCCAACGTACAAATTGATGGCCTAAGTTTATTTCTTTCTGTGTTCATGAGACTATTATGCTGCTTTGAGGAGCTCCAACTTAGACTGTCACTGGATTAGAAATACCACCCTAAATATTTTTGTGTTATCTCTACCTGTATTTCCATTACAAGTGCCATGTCTGTAGAGTATGCAACATTCCCAGGGTTCATAGTGTCACCCTTCAGGCTACAAGAGGTTGGTTCAGTGATGCTGCTGTAACAAAGACTGATTATTTTGCTCTCCTTCCCCTGCCAGGCAGCCGTTCAACCTTATATTGCTTTTCCATGGGCTGCCTATGAAAAGAGAGAGCCCATAAGAATGATCTACAACAACATTAAATCTGCTCTGTGAAAAAAGATATCTTGCTATACTATCACGTAGAACATCTTCCAAGCAGACTCTCCTTAAACTGAATTTACCCTGAGGAGTTTCACAGTCAGAATAGATAGTGCCACTTCTTTCTGAAGTGTTTTCTGGGCATACAGCAGACTTTGGAAAATTTGAGATGAATTTGCAATGATAATGTTGCCACTTTGGGGATTTTTTTTCATTCTGTTTTCCTGTTTGACTACCTCAAAGATTTGGTATAAAAGATTCAGAAAATTCGTGTACTAATTTGAGAAAGAATTAGGAAACTTTTGGAGTTCAAGGAATTGGTTGTCTGTTGCTAGCAGACAAAAGATGACCTTTTTTGCAAGATTGATCTAAAATTTTGCCAGTATAGTACCTTTTAAAATAATTCCAAGATTCTCTGCAGTAGCCAGTACTAATGAGCTGTGCAAATCACTCTACTTCTGCAGCACTCTTCCTTCAGCACATGTAACCGAAAAAGCTGCCTAACATGCACCAGTGTGAAAATTAATCAACCTATGGATCAAAAATGCACAGTTGAAGTTGAAACAGGTTAAAATTTTTATTATATACATTCTAGGGGAAAACATTTCTAACAATAATACTTCACACTACAATTCAGTAATTCAGGTTGTAATTTATCCTGCTTCTGGATTCTACAGTGACACTAAATTTTCATATTTCAGGATTATGGAATTTTTTTGTTCTAACTCCAGCTACCTAGGACACATCACTGCTGATGGGCACTGGCTTGCTTTTCACTATGCATAATTATGTTACAACCTGGAGTAGAGTTTGAAATCTCTGCTCCAAAGTCTGAAAACTCCATAGAGTAAATAGGGAACACAATGGATTGTTTCTCTCATGTTATATTCTTATCCACAGAAACAAAATGTAGTTGTTGATGTATTTGACCTGTTTTCTATGCACTCAGGAAAGTATTAAGCTGCATGCTGTATGGGTTGCTTATATTGTCTAATGCAAGCATTCTTTTTTTTTTGAAACCAGTTAGCTTAATTGAAGAGATTATTAGATCTAGAAATCTGCATAATCTTTCCAGAAGAATGCTACTAAAATAAGGGCAAAAGGTGAATAAAGAAAAGAGAAAATTTGGTATCTGCCTTTGAATACTGGGGTGCCAGTTTACAGATCTCAGAGCTGACCATGCTGAGATCAGACAACCTTTCAAAAGTTCATCGTGTGCTGTGTTTGCCTAATGAACATCACCTGCCCTTACAAAGCTGTGGTCATGGAACTGAGTCTTTTTGAGAGCTGGCAGGTTGCTTGCATTAGCAGAGTGGATGTGGACATGCAGTGCTGCTCTTTTCTTCTGGCTAAAGATCTGATGATTTGCTGGCATTGCTGGAGCTGGACTTCCACATGGTGCCTTTCTCAGTACTTCTGTCAAGTTTTAATTTTGGCATATAAATTACAGTATAATGACAGCTGAGTTTCCAATGTGAACTGAACCGGCTGTGGTTCTTTTTTATCTCTTCTGTCTGTAACAGAGCACCTGCAAGTCACTAATAGAGATGGAACAACAGCCATGTCATGTTTGAAACAGAGTAACATTCTGAATTTAATAGTTCACAGGACTGACGTTCACTTCTATAGGGACAAAGATTTTTTCTTTGTACTTTTTTTTCACACAGTCCTGTTCTAAAAGGGCTGGTATTTCTTACTGTGGACTAACACACTAAGTCTGGGTAGACTTGAATTAAAATTAGGGTATTTTATATTTGCATGTATTTGCATTACCTACACTAAATGTAGGTTTTTTGACAGTGAGTGACCCTGTGAGGAACCAGATTCTAGGTACTGGGGTTTTTTTTGTGTGAGGGAAGGTTTGAGCTATTTGAAATACCAGTGTGAGGCCCTTTGCACATATCTAATAATTGCAAAAGTGGGCCTAACTGTGTCTTGCTGGCAGCTCTTAATAACAGTGTGTGAAACAAGACTTCTGCACTCATATTTTGCAGTTGCCCAACAAAAGTGCTGAAATGTTCATCATGAGGTGACTATAGTGTTGTGTTTCCTAACAGTATGCAAGTCACCTGGCATAAGGCAACCAGTTAAGTTCTTTACCATACAGGGAACCCCCTTTTATTTAATGCAAAAGACCCTGGCATTTTAAAAGAAGAATTCTTAGTTCTGAAGACCTGAGACAATGTTTGAAATAATTTTGTGGGTTTTTTTTTCTTTAATGCTTTGAAATTGAATATAAAAGGTTTGGTTTTTTTTTTTACTTTTGAATGAAATTTCTTTTGAACTCTGACTAGAAGCTGTGAAGTCCTCACAGGACTAGCAAAATTAATTTTTTTAAAATTGATTTATAGAGGGAAGCACGTTGTCAGAACTGAGGCACTTGCAGGTGCTAACCAGAGACTTTTCATATATAAAGCAATTACAATGATGTTTTAAAAGAATCATCTAAACAGAAGAACCTTGTGAAAGAAGGTTTTGCTGTGCTGACTGCCTGAAGTGCTTTGTTTATTCAAACACCTGCATGGACATTTTGGATCTTTCTTTGTTATGCCACTCTGTTTAACATTTCATATAACAGTGACTTACATTTCTGGGGATGGATTCTCAGCTGTTGCAAATGGCTGAGCATCTGCCCTGCTCAGACCTGTCAGTCTCCCAACTTGGATGGAACTGATGGGCACGGAAACCAAACCATCACTTCCCACTCCCTTGTACCTTGGGGTCAGTGTTGAGGCAATACAGAGGCTGTGCAAAGAGACTGCTTCTAGCAGTTCTCATTTTGTACCTGATCTGTAGAGACAAATCAGAAAATCTCACCTATCTCTCACTTATATCATGAAGTGTGCAATTAAGCCTGCTTTAAGCCTCCTTTAATCTAGCAAAATAGAGAGACTTCCCTATCAGAAGCTGGCAGTGTAGCCCTTCTGCCTTTGTTATTCTCCGTGCTCAGACATTGACTTAAACCCTTCCCAACAAAACAAGTAAAATAAACCAACCAAGCAAACCATCAAGACAGTGGAAGGTACACACCAGAATACTTTTAGAATGCTTTTCTTTTATTCTTGCTGCTTTTCAGTAATTTCAGTGCATCTTCCACCCTTTCTTATATTTCCTACTTTATATGGTATTTCTACTGTATAGACCAGCAACATTAATTTCCCCTTTTCTTGTTCCTGAGGTTTTCCTTTCATGCTGGCTTTGCAGATATGGAAGCAGTGCTCTCCACTAGGAAGTACTGACAGCTTTGTCTGTTCATCATTCCTAACACTTTTTGGGTGCCCTCCCTCTATATTTCAGTTGATATGAAGACAAATGGTGATGACACACCTGCAAATGAATTTTGTCTAAAATCCATTAGCTACAATTGCTAACTACCCATTAATGATCTGCATATGTATAGTAATTCATTGTGTAACAGATGTAATTGTCCCCTTTTTATTAGTAGAATTCTCACTATCCTTTGAAGTACCCATTCTGCCATTCCCAGTGCTCCTGCCTGCTGCTCACACAGTATTTGCAGGCACATTTACTTTCTGACATCTTGCCTTGACAATTTGTGATGTCAGTAAAAGCATAGAGTGGTCAGTGTGGCCAGGGTGTGATAATTCCTATTTCCAGGGGAAGTTTGATGATATTTCTTGGAATTAGCAAGCATGTTAACAACATTGCAGTGATAATCACCTCCAAAGTGTTAACAGAACACTTGAAGTGAAAGGTCACAGAACCTAGCTCAGGTTAATTTCTTACTAGGGATAAAGAACACTCTTTGTTACAAAGCTCCTCTACTTTGTATTCTGTACTGAATTGTCAACAGTTACCTTGGATCATGGAAAAGAAACAAAAAAAGCCACCATTTGCTCTGGAATTCCGTATGCTTTCTTTTATTGGAAGAGGAGGACTGATGAAGTGTCTGACTTCATCCACGACTCCTCAGATCTTCCAAGCTCTCATTAGACCTGCAAAAAGTGGAGGCATCCTTGCCATAGGCCAGGAGGTCCCGTGCTGGGCACTGCCTTGCTTGGTGATGGGTCTGAGGCAGTTTTGTGTCCCCACAGCGAGCATGCCCACCAGTGAGACCGAGTCCGTGAACACCGAGAACGTCAGCGGGGAAGGGGAGAGCCCCCCGTGCTGTGGGAGCCTCTGGTGAGTACGCAAAAGAATCATTCTTTCCCCATTGTTTATTTAGCCAGAAGTGCTTTGAAATAGTCAAGCTTTGTATGACGCTTTTGGAGTTCTTTTGCCTTTCAGGAATTTAATATTAGACCGGTTATTACAGTATTAAAGCACTCCTAAAGTCCTCAGGAAGATAAAAAACAACTCAACTTGTAATAGAGTCATATTTTTCTGAAAGCTTTTATCAAATATAATTATTGTCCAAAATTGCAAGAAAAGAACAGAAGTTCCTAATGACATGTAAAAAGAAAAGTTTTTTGTTAAGTTGTATATGACCTGGAGAATATGTATTTTTTAAACAATAACTGAATGTATGGGAGTATTTTTATACTCCATGGTGTTCATTATTTGTTTGCTCAGATTTTCGTGGCTTCCAAGCAACTTCCTACATGTTTATTCAAAGTTTATTCAAGGAGTTCCTTTCTTTCATTTAGAAAATTTATAAAGCTTTAGAAGTGGCATTTCAGAAAATAAATAACAGAGAATAGAATTTCAGCATTCATGATACATTTTGTTAAACATTTGGTTTATGTATATGTAATGCAAATGCAAAATTCTAGAGAAAATATATTTATGTTAATTACTTTTTCCACATTCTTAAAAATGTATTTTCCTTTTCTTCTAGTCAAACCATCTCAAAATCCAAGTTCAGGTCAGTATTTTCCTCTCATAATCACATTCTAAGTTAAATGCAAAATTTTGGTCCAATTCTCACTCTTCTGGGCTGATCCTCACTCCAGTTTCTGAAATGTTATTCTGCAGTGGCAGTGCTCTGTGTTTGAGCACAAAGTAAATCAGGACATAACTTATCAAGGATATTGTTTAGACTGTAATGTCAAAATGCCTTTGGATCAAAATAGAAAATGGCTTTTTTTACAAACTTGCCTACCTGCTGTACTACAAGTCAAAATAGAAGTTTATTCTTGGGAGCATGTCTTTACTTGTATCAATCTGATGAAGAAATTTTCTGCTGTGCTCCTTTTTGAATTTTTGTTTTATTTCTATAGGATTTTTACATATACTTATGTTATGCATATTCACATATGTGCCAGTTAGTTTTATGTTATTGTCACTAGTTCCACAGATCTTTTTGGAATAAAAGAAAAGCCAGCTTTTGAGTTTTATAAGTAGAGATACCCCAACAATATTGTTCTTGTCCGTTGAGCTCAATGGTAGGATGTTCTGTAAATAAAAGAAAAAGTCTGTTTAACCTACCCAGGGCATGAGCCATCCTGCTGATGGCTGTGGACACAGCCCTTATAGCAGGGGATTGGCAAGATAAGAGTGTTCTTGAATACCCTGTTGATTTAGGTCAGGACAGGATATTTTTCCTTTATATGGTTAGAATACTGCAAAGGCTTGAAACGTCTTTGTACTGGTGTCTGAAACCAGTGTTAATTTTCATTACTACAAGTACAAATTTAAGGTGTGTGAAGAAAACTCAGTTAATGCTTGAACACAGTTCCCAGCAGTGAAGCAGAGAAATCTAATTTTGAGCCCAAAGATGTATCCTGACTTGTGAATCCAACTCATATCTAGGCACAGCTTCTACTTCTCTTTTACTGCCACTTTTATTTATTTCACAAACATTTGCCCACTGACACAATTTCAGGGCACATCAGTAGAAATCTCTAGGAGTTACTAAGTAAGATTTCTAATGTTATAGAGTAGATTTCTAAAAGGTAACCTCAATATTTCCACCCTGTTTAGTCCTGCCAGAATTCTGTCTGTGGTTTAACTCAAAGCCTACATTTTCAGACAAAATTTAATTTGAATTCTGAGTTGATTCATTGATTTTTCTTTATTGCTATTAAGTGTATGGTGTCTCGGAAAGATATCTTGTTACTCAATGAAATGCTAAATGCAGCTTAATCTAATTATGTCACAGGCAATTCGAGCCTCCAAACATTGTGGTTTACAATAAGAAATCTATAAGGAAGCCTAAAAAAGGAATAACATGTTAGTAGTCCCTATCTGCAACTGGTAATAATTTACACAACTGCTGAAGTATTGTACACATATTTATGAAAATATACCTGCTGACATATATGGACTTGCACTGTTTTCTACACAGAAGAAACTCTTCTTAAGTCCATATGTATTTTCCATATAATAATAAATTTGTTTTTATTTGAACTTTCAGTCGACGCTGGCGTCGCTGGAACCGATTTAACAGAAGAAAATGTAGGGCTGCAGTAAAATCTGTCACATTTTATTGGCTTGTTATTGTCTTGGTCTTTCTGAACACGTTAACTATCTCATCGGAGCATTACAATCAACCCGACTGGCTGACCCAGATCCAAGGTACAATCAAAAATTATTTGTCCTGGTCTAGGCTATGGATACTTGCTTTATATCAGTGGCTACTTTTGTACTTTGCCATTTTGTTGTTTGCTGTCCTGA
This sequence comes from Atrichornis clamosus, assembly GCA_013400975.1. Lineage (NCBI taxonomy): Eukaryota > Metazoa > Chordata > Aves > Passeriformes > Menuridae > Atrichornis > Atrichornis clamosus. The sequence goes on from WBMZ01003320.1 coordinate 101,105, forward strand.
AGGATATTCAGCCCAGCCAAAGGGAGATACAAGAAATGACTGAATGTGGTCTTTGATTTGCACAGCTGTATTACAGCTTAGTAACACACCAGCACAGACCTGGCAATGCTAAATTGTAATTACCTGTACTTTTATCATGAAACCATGCCTGAAAGATGAGAAGGAGATGGTAGCTGGCACAGCAGAACATGCTGTGGGCTGGTTGCTTAAGTTACAGTGTGGACTCAAGCTGTGAGCTGAGGAACCGTGAACTGCACAACAGATTGGAAAGATGAATAGTTTATAGCTGGCAGGAAGCTTTACATCCTTGTGTAACTTTTGCCACTTTAGCATCAACTACAGTCCAACATAAAAAAAGCAGTCCTTCCTTCTTAAGCAAAAAGCTGCAAATGCATATAGAAAGTATAGTACTGATATGTTAAAATAAAAATGAAATCTATGAGGCAATTCAGAATCTTTTTTCTTTAATATTTTGTTCCAGATATCGCAAATAAAGTTCTTCTGGCTTTATTCACCTGTGAAATGTTAGTAAAGATGTACAGCTTGGGCCTACAGGCTTATTTTGTTTCTCTCTTTAACCGCTTTGATTGCTTCGTTGTTTGTGGTGGCATTGTTGAAACCATTTTGGTGGAGTTGGAAATTATGTCACCCCTTGGAATTTCAGTGTTTCGCTGTGTTCGTCTCCTGCGTATTTTTAAAGTAACAAGGTAAGATTATCTAATACTGCTAATTCTAAGGATAGCTGAAGAGTGATCAGCAATTGTTTTGTAATACTTCATCATGCACTGCTCTTTTACTGTTTTGTTTGAGGTTTTTTTGGTGTGTGTTAACACACGCATTTTAATTTATAGGCACTGGGCATCCCTGAGCAACTTGGTAGCATCCTTGTTAAACTCAATGAAGTCCATTGCTTCACTGTTGCTTCTGCTTTTCCTCTTCATCATAATCTTCTCGTTGCTTGGAATGCAGCTGTTTGGAGGCAAATTTAATTTTGATGAAACTCAAACAAAACGGAGCACCTTCGATAATTTTCCACAAGCTCTTTTAACTGTATTCCAGGTAACTTTCTTTCATCCCGTATGAAACATTTTACCTTTGATCAACAAAACTGTTTAAGTGATCATGTTGCCTGAAAATAAAATCATGAATACTGTTTATTCAGTTTCCTTTAAGTAGCATTCTGCTCATTAAATTCAGTACTCTGGTAACTCTGCACCATTTGTACCATTTGTTTCATATCTTATTTGATCTATCTATGCAACATAGCTGTCATGATACTTCACAGAGTTAAATCTCCTTTGTCCATCAAACACATGTCTAGAAAAAGGTGGAGTGTTATTTTTATTTTGATCAAATTCTTTTCTTTAACTTCATTAGCTATATAAAAGTTCAGCTGTTCTCAAGCAAGAAAAAATAATAAGGATTTTAAAAGTGCATTTTTACATAGGGGTCATATCACTTTATATAATATGAAAACAAGCATTAATTTCTTTAGAGTCACTGTTTATTAAAATCTTAAGATAACTTGTCTGTTACGCGTGAAATGGTAGGGCCATACTTAGGGTTTACTTTTCACTAATTTGTGATGGTTTTTTTTCAATTTTTTTTTTCCACTTTGGATACTGAAATTAGGCTATTGGGTTTAATCTTTCTTGCCGTTTTGTCACTTGGCTTTGCACATTACCACAATATTTCAGACATTGTAGGTGTGAGTTAAAAGCTGATTCTGTAAGATTCACCTTGGTGTCAACTTCCTGTTTCTTCGGTAGAAGTTTCATCTCTGACATTGCCCAATAAAAAGTTAGGGCTCTACTTTCCAACTCAGCTGAGTTAGATTTTATTCAGATTTTTTCTGCCTCATTTTCAAAGAAATGAGGCTTCCTTCAGTTTCAGAACACACTCAGAAGCAACCAACCTGTTCGGTGCTCAACAGTGGAAATCAGCTGGAGAAGTTTAGCTCTCCAAAAGAATTTCAGAAAATGTCATGCATTTAATTTTCTTAAACAACCATTTAATTGCTTGGAAGGAGAGTCTGCATTACATGTATTCTCAGGATGGAACTGATAATTTTAAAGTTACTTAGAAATATATAAAGTTCCCCTATAGCCTGCATTGCAATACTCAAAATTTTTATTGCAGTACAGATTTATGGCCACTCTTTCAAAAACCACCCCCCAAACCCCCAACAAAAGCAAAATCTTAAAATATATACTAACTTGATTTTTAAGTGATGGATGTTTGCTGGCATTACTATATATCTGGCATTACTTAAAACCAGGGCTCTCACTTTTGCATGATGAAATCAATAAAATTTCAATAAAGTGTCATTTTTATTATTTTTGCCTTTAAGGCTGAGTGATATAAATGCATAGCACAAAATAAAAGCTTCTAGAGTTAAACCCAAGCTTTCAGGAGATATTTGTTTAAATGGAAATTTTAAAATAATGCATAAAAAGAATACGGTATTGCTTTATACATAGAGAAGGTTAACTGTATTGTGCATTGTGGTCAGAGGAAATGTGTTTCTCTGCACTTTTTGGTGTTGAGTTTCTTCTAATCTATTAATATCTGCTTCTTAGATCCTGACAGGTGAAGACTGGAATGCTGTTATGTATGATGGCATAATGGCATACGGTGGTCCATCATCCTCAGGCATGATAGTCTGTATATATTTCATTATCCTCTTCATCTGTGGTAACTGTATCCTTTCACTCACTGCAAACATCTCCAAGTGGGGCTGCGTGCATGGGACTTAAGCAAAATCTCCCTGGGAGGGAGTAAATGGCCATGGGCAAGTGCTTTCTGCAGGTGCTGACTCCTTTAAATAGAGTTTTCTTTGTACCCTATTCCCTAAGGAATGAGTCAGTGATCTCCAGTCCGACTCCAGCCACCCCCACGGCAGCAAACAGAGCGTGTTTTCTTTCTTCCTTCAGTGGGAGCACAGCCTTATCCTACCTGCTCTTTGACATCTGAAAATGCAGGGCTGCAGCCTGGTCTGTGGGGCAGTAATGCCCCGCTCATCCCTCTGGCACTGCTGGTTCTGACACCCGCTGCCAGTGCAGCCAGAGAGCCTCTGAACAGGGCAGGCACCAGAGCAGAGACACTGAGACAGCTGGGATAGAGCCTGCTGAAACATTCCCCTTCCCTGCCTGCAGTGGTCTCCTGGCCCCGTGTAGAAACAATCTACTGCTGTCCTCAGAAGTTCTTAAAAGGTCAGGAGGTGATAAAAGGGCAAAACCATTGTATTTTCTGTACTCCATGATGTTTGTATCAGCATTTGTGATTAACTGATATGGACTGAAGTACAGAGTTTGATACAGATTGTTGTAGACATGGAAGACAGTGCCTTATAAAAATGAATTTTTCAAAATGCCTGAACAGCCTTCACGTATAATATGCAATTTCATATTTGAACTTGGTCAGGCTAGCATGAAGTTGAATTTCATTTATTTTAAAAAAGTCCCTCAAGTAGACTGCTACTTTAAAATCCATGACCCTAATGGATCTCTGCTCACTTTACAGCCAGTATAAGGTTAGTCCATTAAATGAGTGTTATTTGCACTACACTCCAGCATCACAGATCTCCACGCTGTAGGTTGGGAACATGTGTTTTATATCTCTCACATTGTCAGTGTTTATGTTGATAATAAACCAAACAAGTATAGAAAGGCCCAATGTCCTTAAAATGATTTGAAATAGATATCTTGCTAAATGTCTTCTTGGCCATTGCTGTGGATAACTTGGCAGATGCTGAAAGTCTAAATACAGCTCAGAAAGAAGAGGCTGAAGAAAAGGAAAGGAAAAAGAATGCAAGGTAAAATAGATGGGCATGTTGAACAAGCAGGAGAAGAAAGGAGGAGAGTACCGAATTCTTGCATAAGGATTTTCTTTATATGAATGTCTTTACCATCTTCCAAATGTACTGGACTCAGGAAAAAAATGAGAGTTTATTTAGACACTAAAATAGTAACTAAACAGCATGATTTTAGATAAAGTTAGGTAGTAGTTGGCATGAATTAGGAATATAATGATAAGCCAACCGATACTTAAACGTTGCAACAGTAGGATTTATTGTGCAATTAGCACAAGAATTTATCTGTTGTTGCCAGTGCACAACTCCCTGTAGAATCAGTTCTCTAAGCCTTATATAGACAAGTAGAAAACCTTCCTTTGAAATCAGTGCAAGCCTGTTGAAGTCAATGAAAGTTGTTTGTATTAGTCCAAGGGCACAGTTTATCCCTCTAGAAGGAGTAATGATCATGCATTGAATTTTTTAGGGATTAGCCTCTGGAATTATATTCAAAATCATAATCTTTTAAATGGAGCATTGCATTCAAATACAGTTCATTTTACTATTCTGACACTTCCAGCTGTACAAAGTATTTTAAATATTTTACTATAAGGCTTTTAACTTTTCATAGTATTAGTATAGTTCCTTTAAAACTGTCTGTCTTTATATGACATGCTTTGTAATTGTTATTGTATTGTTTTGTAGAAAAGAAAGTCTGGAAAATAAAAAAAGTGAGAAGTCAGAAGGTGACCAAAAGAAGCCCAAGGATAGTAAGGTGTTTATTCTAAAATGTGTCTCTTTTCTAACAAGCAGTTTTACTATTTTTGCTAGGAAGTACTTTTCAAGGCTCCTGTGTATTTTACATTTTCTTTTATCAGCCCATCATCCCTATATTTTTTTTCTGGGTAAAGGAAACTTAGTTCTGAGGCTTTGCATCCTCACAGTATCTCTTAATCCAGAAAATCCTTTTGGTTCCAGGATATCCTGAGAAGGAAAACTCTTAGAGAACAAAGTAGTTACTGGTAGGAAAATGTGACCTTTTTTTTTAGGATCTCTGTATGTATTTTTCTTGATAAACCCAATGCAGTTAGTGAATGATAAACTGTTAGCAGAATGTTCAGACATTCTCATAACGTCTCTCTAAGCCTTTCGGTTGTATTCTCATTGTGGCTTACACAGCCAGAAAAATGTAGATATAGAAAGATCATCTTTGAAAAATAAATAATCAACTGTCAGCTCTCGTCTGTTCTCAGAGTTACTGTGCTTTAGAAAACTCAATCCTCTGACTTCAGAGTCTTAGTTTGCTTTATATTGAACTTTGTGCTTTATATTAAAATTAAATTTTCTTCCTGTGCATCCCTTTCATTGCTGTAGGTGACAATTGGTGAATATGGAGAAGGAGAGGATGAGGATAAAGATCCCTATCCACCCTGTGATGTACCAGGTATGTGCATACTAGCTAGAAGACAAACACATTTAAGTTTGTTTGCTAAAATATCCTAAACCTGCTCTTGCTGGACATTGAATCAATTCCTTTGAAGTCAGTGAAGTTGTGCTCTGTTGTCAGTGGATAAATGGGCCTGTAAGCTGCTAAGTATTATCTTTTCCTGCAGCTTCCTGGACAGTACAAACAGCATTTGAGAGTTAGTGCTGTGAGCCTGAGGACTGTTGTGGTAACACTATCTGGATGGGAGAGCAAATTCTAAACTTCTCTAAAACATTTGGCAAAACAGAACATTCCTGGGCTGATGATGTTTGGTCAATTTTCTCCCAGTCCAGTGAAGATACTTCTCTAAAAACCAGCTCTGCCTGATTGTCTGGGTGCATGTTATAGAAATCTGTCCTGAATTTTGAGCACGCAGAGCTCACCCAGTGCACAGAGCTCAGCACCCACCTCGGGCATGGACAGACTGTCAGGGGCTGAGCTGAACTGGAGCTCCAGAGCTCACATGCAGGGAGTAGGAGGAGCCCCCAGATGAGGCTGGTGAGGACCAGCAAAGCCTGTTAAGGCACTCAGAGCACTTATCACACACCCACATATGCACAACAATCGCTATACGAGCTTGTGACAACTTACATGGATGTTCACATATTGGTTTATAGATTCTTATCCCCTTGCTATAAATATGTATGTCCTCTAAGCCATGTATATTTTTATGCAAGCTATGATTTTGTATTATTATGAAGAAAACCTCAATATTTTTCAGTTTATGGTAAAAAGAATGTTTAATTTAAAGTAGGTGAAGATGAAGAAGATGAGGAGGATGAACCAGAGGTGCCAGCCGGCCCCCGTCCCCGTAGAATATCAGAACTAAACATGAAGGAGAAGATAACACCAATCCCAGAAGGGAGTGCCTTCTTCATTTTCAGCAGCACCAACCCGTAAATATAATTTTGAAAACTACTGGTTTGGTCCATCACGGTTTAGCAGAGAAGTAACAGACCTCCTTCCAGGGAGATCAGGAGTCAAAATCTAATATCTTCAACACAAAAGAGATTGGCTTCCCTCCTCAAATCTTCTGAGTGGTAAATGAAAGGAATTTGAAAAATATATTATTTTTCTTCCCACTGTTGAAGATAACAGCATTTTGTATGTATAGTCCAAAGTCTGCACATGTCTGGAACGTACCCTTTAATGTATATTATCTTTTTATTATGTTAGTCACTGGATATAAGAGATCTGAGCATCTTCTGCATGAGATAGAATTTCTAGTAGCCCTAGTAACCTCTGTGGAGCAGAAAAGTAGAAAAAGAGAAAAGAAGTAGAAAGATTGTCTATATTCCTCTTAGGGTAACAGCATTTACGCAAGGAGATCTGCAGCCCAAACTGCATCTCACAAGATGAGTAATTTTGACAACGTTAGTGAGAATCAAACCAAACGAGATCTGAAATGACTTATTTAGCTTTGGTCCTTTTGATGTTGTCTCTATGTGCACAGTGGTACAAATACTGGAACTTGTAGTGGTATTCATAACCCATTGAAAACCAACCCCTCCCAGATTGCTTTAAGTGCATCTTCACTACAGGTGAATTGGGTTTTGAATTTATTTACATTCTTAGAAACCAGACCAACAGCTTCAACATTTTCATTGCTTTTTGCTGTTGACTGTTGCTCTGTTCTGGCACTGTTGGCAGAGTAACAGAAAACATGTTGTATATCAACCATCTGCTGAATTCTATGTGCACAAATGGTGTATTTTTGTATCTCTTCTTTAGAATTCGAGTGGGATGCCACAGACTTATCAATCACCACATCTTTACCAATCTCATCCTTGTCTTCATCATGCTGAGCAGTGTTTCCTTAGCAGCAGAAGATCCAATTCGCAGCCACTCCTTTCGAAATAATGTAAGCCTTTCATTTTCATGTCTGAAGATAAATATACCCTCACAGGATAGTAATCCTTTGGGCCTAGTGCCTGGTTCTTAACTTTCACATTTTTTTTGCCTATTTCAAGCTATACATTTATATTTCTTTTGCTTTAACAAGCATAAATCTTTAAAGACAATCAACTTTATTGATGGAACATCATCAGTATTAGAAGTGTTTATTATTTACATAATGGTTTTCCTTTGGCTATAAATATATCAGGATAAAATATGCTCAGGCTGACTATAATGTCTATAATTTTCATATTTTATCATACTTTGCAGCTGGAGTACCTGATGTGCAATTCCTGAATCACTCTTACTGCCTCTCAGTGTTTGAGGCTGATTTAAAAGTGCCAGTTAAAATTATCACTATTTATCACATGTTTGGAATAGACTCTGACCTGTCCTTTCTTCTCCTTTATTGACCTTTTCTTTCAGAGAAACTCATTTGGCCACACTAAGGGGTTTACCCCCAAGTTGAACTCAAAGATCTTTGGATTCCTGATTTGCCCCATCAGAAACTAAATGAGGTTCACTTTTGCCTAATCTCACACGTAAGAGTAGAATAAGAGCATGTCCAGCTCCTGCCTTGATTGAGAGAAAAATGCCATTTCAGCCTATACACAAACTTGTAAATTTGGAAGTGTTTCTGCATCTGTCTTTAGATCTATTTGTAGAAGCAAAATATTCGTAAAAATATTAATTTCAGAAATGTCTCTATTACTCAATAAAATTATAGTTTATGTGGGGAGTGAACACCTGTGTTCTCCCAAAGCAAATTCCAGAATCCCCCACTTAAAATTCTTAATGTAGTGGAAGCCTGTTACTCAAGTGCTCAATTACTAGACAGAGAAACAGAAAAAAAATCCATTCTTGTGGCCACTGTTTTTATTAGTCTTGTTGCACTCGTATCAGTTGTGAAGCAAGACTCTCACGTTGTTGTGAGTTGTGTTTGCTTTACGAAGGAAATAGCGGAGATGGAGCACCTTGGTAGTATTCTGTGAGGATTTTGGAGATGCTTTGACAGAACTTTCAGGCCTCTCCTGTTTTAGATACAAAACGATCTGTAGAGATTGCCACGGAGTTAGAGAAACTCTGCCACATCCTACAGGAAAGGTGGGCCTGCTGGATCTGTAGGGGTTATATCCCTATAGTCCTTGCTAGAGTAGGTGCAACCCCTGAAAGTCCTGTTTTGGCTGTTGGCATTCTCTGAACATTTTTTCAGTAACTTTAGTGAAAACCAAAAAGCTAAAACTTTCTCCAAAGGTAAAAAGAGGCCAAAGCAAAGACACTCTTCATGCACTATTCAGCAGAGCTCTGTGCTTCCCACATCTATAAAGCTGGACCAATGTAATCCTATAAATAAGTCACACTAATGGGTAAGAAAAAGAGAGATGGTGGAGAATACTGAAGTTGTTATTATAGAAATGGCTTCAAGGGCTGATAATTGTATTTGTAACTAGAGGAGCAAATGATTTCAAGGGCTGATAATTTTAGTTGTAGCTAGAGGAGCACTAGGAAAATGTAAATGGAGAGTGGTGGAAACTGAAGGGATCATTCCTGTTTGGGACACAGACAAAATGTGTGAGGGATTTCAGGAAGGCACTGCCCTCTTGTTGTAAGTATTCTCACATGCCCCAGGCCTGCATAGTTTTCTTTTTACTACATTGAGGATTCATGTTCCTTCCACCAGCCAGCTCAGCAATGTAATGAAAGTTTACAAACTGGAATGCCTTTAAATATTTTATTTTAACTCTAGGATGAATTGATTACTGGTTAATCTTTGTTAACTTAATATTTGCCTTTAATATTTGCCTATTTTTTCAGCCACAGCCATGGACAGAAGGATGTGATATTCAACGGAATATGGGGAAAAAATTATTTCCTTTTATTAGATCTAGTGTGAATAATTTCTTTGTGTGTTGTCTCTATTTTATTTCTCCTTCCCACTTGGTTACTTGCTGAACCACAGGCAATGTGTTTCTGTGCACAGCTGCTGGCTAGTTGGATTGCTGGATCCTTGAGACTGAACTCTCACCCTTCTGCAGTTCCCTGAATTAGGTGTTAGTGGTGTGGCCACCTGGAAAGGGTGAACTCTGGGTGTACTGAAATATTTGTCTGTGTGCCTGTCGACAGCAGGGAGGCCAATCCCACAGCCACAATCCTCTTGGAAGTTTGCATATCACTACACAACTGTTGTGCGTTGTTTCAAATTTCCTACAAATAAACCATTGCTGTATCTTCCAACTTCAAGTATAAAAGGGTGATGGTGCTGATTTTAAGTAATTTAGTTATAAATTAATTTGCTTTGTGAAATTCTCACCAAGCCTATACAGGAACAATATGATGTAGCAGAATGTGGAATGGTATGCAGGCTAGAAGCATCCGTGGGTCTTATTTTTTGATGCAATACTTTGGTAAAAAACCCAGACTATATTAATAAGTATTTATTCTTTGTTTAAGATTCTGTATCTCTGCTAAAGGCTGAAGAAAGTATCTGTGAAAGCTGATAAAGTCTGAATTGAAAGAAAGTGTTGCCTATTGGGTCCTGTCAATTATTTAGGAGTGAAATCTAACACCTTAGCACAATGGCATCTGTTAAATTTTTAAGCAAATTAAATAGCTGGAATTTTAAACTACTTTGTCTAAATTTTCCATCTATCTACCTAGATTAATTCAGGTGTTGTTGTGTATGTGGTCTAAGTTGTAAAAATTATTAAGAGATGGATTTCTTACTGTGGCACGTATTATACCTTGCAGATACTTGGTTACTTTGACTATGCTTTCACAGCCATCTTTACTGTTGAAATCCTGTTAAAGGTAATGCATTGTTAATTGATCCTTGTTAGCTCAAAAGCAGCTTTAGCAATAATGTTTGTAACTTTTTGTTTACCTTCCAGATCCTAGGGTATGCAGATTATGTCTTCACTAGTATGTTTACATTTGAGATCATTTTGAAGGTAACAGGTTTTTAAAGGAAGCTTGTTTAAAAGGATTTTCCTTGTGTGTCACCTGCCAAGAAAAGGCACTTGAAGTGTTCTTCGCCTTTTCTCTAAGCGATCAAAGCTAAACTTTTTTAAACTAGAGGATTTTTTTATTTGACAGTTCCTCATAGTTTTGATTGGTTATTTTTTTACCATTGGGTGCATGAAGAAGCTGATTTTTTATCATTACATCAGTTTAATAATTCATTTTTTACCCTTTTAAAACTTACAGTTGTCAGAAAAGGGAAAAATAATTCACTGCGCATGAGCTTTTCCTTCTCCTTGCTCTGGCATTTCCAAAAGAGATAATCAGTCTTATAAGGAGGGAGCATGTAATTTCTCATTTATTTTGCTGAACTATATCCACAGAACTAAAATAGTAGATAACTATTTTCTTGCAATAGGACTTGCAAGATATCTTGCATTTATCTATCTATACACTAAGATACTTTGCATTTATCTTGGGCATACATTTAAATACACAGACAGGCATAATTATGCTTGCTTAAATGTATTACCCATGCATGAGCCAAAAATTGGCATTTTAATGTATAGTTTGTGTACTGATTATTAAGAATATTTATTGGGGTTACTCAGATTTTCAATATATAAGACCTACTCTGGTAAAGAAGCCATATAACTCAGGATTGTGTTCACGTGGAACAAAATCGCTGAACAAGGAAATAAAATTTTTTCTTGGAAATTGGCAAAATATTTTTTCAGAGGTTTACACGATTTATAAATGTTTTGTGCTGTGCTTATTCACCACAAGTTTTTGGTTGAGTAACCCTGATTTATACACTTAAAAATTGCTGGCACACTAAGAATCTGTACATAAACTTTGCATTTCCAGTTGAGAATTAAGCTTAACAAAATCTCTTCTCCCAGCTTTTGCTCATATTGCTGTGCATACTCTTCACAATGCAATTTGATTAATACTAATTGATGCAATATTTGGGCTGTTTACAAGATAAGCTGTACTGTAAGTAATAGACTATTTTTATGCTTGTGAATTTTCTCCCAGACTTAGGCTCAACCCCTTATTGCACATTTTCAGCAGTGAGGAGCTGGAATTGATATGTTAGAATTGATTATTTATCACACTAAAATAAATATCCAGAGTTTTTGCTGCTAGAGAAAGGCCAAACTGAAGGAGAGAATGAAGCCTTGAAAAGCGCTGCAGCATTAGAGCAGCCTGGTTCCCAACTCTAAATTTGAGAAACCATAAAGAATACATTACCATTATATCTGTGGCAGAAGAGAGTCAGCAAACTTCCACAAGCTCTGAGCAGCAGGTTCTCCAGCTCCTGCAGTTCCATTTGTGTTTTTCTAGGAGACGGGAATTATAAAGAGTGGCATAAAGAGGCATAACTGGATGTGTTAAGAAAAGCAGCATTCCTGTGAACTGCAGAAGGTTTTGGCACTGAGCAGCTTAAGAGTTATCCAAGGGAAACAGGGAACCCTAGAGCTTGGGCTGCTGAAATCTGGCATTGTAAAATATTACAAGGAAATAAGGAGCCACATCTTAGCCAAAAATGTAGATGCTTCTGACTCCAGTTTCTCCAGGAAGCCTTGCAGTGCATTGACATGTAAAGGAAAATAAATTGTACCCTAGAAATGTAATGGGCAGTCAGAACATGACAGAGGGATCCAGTGCCTGCTTTACTAACATGTCTCGGACTCTGGCTTTGCTTGCTTGTGGCTGGAGCCCTCCATGTGCTCTGGGCTGAGATTTGCGCTGTGCTTCCCACAGTATCCAAGTTGTACAAGAGTGTGTTCTGCCAGGAGAGAATTCAAGGCTAGACCTGCAGTAGCAAACAACAGTGTTCTCTAATTTCCACACAAAAGGTATATGAAACTGAAATTAAGATAACCAGAGGCAATATTATCAGCTGCAGTGAAGAAACTTGTAAATCTCAAAAAAACAAGCATTAAACCAGAATAACTCTCAGTATATGGGGAGTCTCCCTGTGCTCTCTCTTACTGCTCTCAGACGCAAGGATTCCCACACTACACAATGTTGAGAGTATGAGTAAGGATATGAATAGCAGAAGAGCTGCAACATCAGTTTTTAAAGCATTTATGAATACTCTTATGCAATCCATACATAACATTTTACCACCCTGTTTGGAGGACTTGGGAAAGGTGAAATCATCAGAGAAAAGGTTAGGTTAGGGCCTTGTGCTTTAATCTTGCCCTACTCTGCTAATCCCACACCCTTTAAATTTGCTGTAGAGTTCTAGCAAATGCTTCCATTGGGATTTGCGGTGATGGAAGCAGCCTTCCAGAGTCTCCAGGTGAACAAGCACTTCAACTGTACTTTTAGGTCAATAGTTGACCTAATTTTTGTGGGAGTCTTTACATAAAACTTCGTGTGCTGCTGATAACATACTACAGTGTAAATAAATAGTTGTAGATACATGTAAGTTTGATATTCAGCGTTATCTTAGTCTTCAACTCCCACTGATTTTAATGAGTTAACCATACTCTGTACAGCTGTAAGTGCAAGAGCTAGGAATTTAATGCAAATTTTACAACATATCTATGTTGTATCTCTCATGCCATGGCATAGGTTAGCATAGCATTCTTACTCTTCTAGATTTGAGGAATTTTTATTACTTTGATCATGACAAAAGAAGGTTTAACATGAGAATAAGTAGAGGAAGGCTTCCAAAAAAGCTCATCTTTCCTTTCCAGAGGTACAGCCTTTACTGGCGGTGATGGTTTTTCATGCAGAAGGCCTGGAAGTGCCTGCACACTGAACAGTGATGCAGTGGGCTGAGATGCCCATTGCCTGTAGCTCTGTTCTGTGTTGTGGAGCAGCCCTGAAAGCTGTGATGGGAAATGAAATAAAATCTCTTCATTACACTTTCAGGAACAGAATAGAAAGTAAAGGATTTTAAATGCACAGTCAGTATCAGATGTTCTCTAGCTGGCAGTGAGTTTTCTTACCTGTGGAAAATAAGGCATAGCTAAGTATTTAGTCCTCTTTTCAAGAGGATCTTGAGGCTGAGGAAATTAGAATCCATGTGTCTGAACTGACTGTGAGGTATTTTTCTGAGGTATCCTTATTTTTGTTACAAGCTTTTAGTTTCAGTGTTTCAGTCTTAATCCATAACTATGGAAAGACTTAAGCAATATTTTAATCAGCTGGTGATTCTGTGCTTCTAATGGTTTAACTGGATTCGTTTGTGCATTTTTTAACTGGTACTTGCTTGCAGTAATTCATGTGTTTAGGAGTCAAATTCAGCTTTGTGATACCCAAAAACATATGTCCAGATGCAGCCATAATTAGTAGAGCCACTGTCACTGGCTCCTAATGAAACCTGCAAGTGATGCGTACAAGATAGACTTTGTGTGCTTCTTTCATCTTAATATAGGGTCAGAAAACAAAAAATTAAGAGAAAGTCCAAAAGGAAAAGCAATGTTTGATATTCTCCACAGAACAACAAGATTTGGGGACCCTTGTCCACACATAGTACAAAACATCTATCAAAACATAATACAAAACATCTGTCAGTTATCAGGTTGTTCCAAGATACCCACTCATGTCTCCCATGAGCCAAAGGTAAATAGCTGTGTAATGCTGCCTTAGGAGAGCCTCGTCCTGGTCCTGTACCAGCTTTGATTCTCAGGTGTTTGCAGGAGACTTTCAGCTCCTTCTATTCTCAAGATAATATGAGTAATTAGGAGTCAGAATCTGGACCCTACAGTTTAGTAAGCATGGAAATCTTAAGTGGGTTTTTTTGTAGCAATTTTTCTAACAAAGACCAAATTAATTCAGTGTAATCACCTCAGCCTTATCAGTTCTTACACAATATAAAACATTTGTTTCTATCAGAAACAATTAGCATATTTGTTGGTGTTGCTTGAGCAGAATTTTTATGATTTAAATGAAGGAGTTAATGTACATAGAGGGATTATTTTATATCTCAAAGTATTTTAGAAAGTGTGATAGTATTGTATGCATTCACACTCTGGGCAAGTGTCTTGTAAACAGCCTAAATGTGAATTTGAATAAATTGAAATATAGACTAAGTGTGTAACAATTCTATTTTTAGATGACAGCTTTTGGAGCATTCCTTCATAAAGGGTCCTTCTGCAGGAATTATTTTAATTTGCTGGATTTGCTGGTTGTGGGTGTTTCTCTGGTATCATTTGGGATTCAGTAAGTACTATACTTATAACGTGAATGATTTATTTTTGCTCTGGGGTTTTATGCTGAAAGCAGTGTTCCAGCTCCTTTTGTTCGCGCACGGTGTGTGGGTGTGCAGTGTCAGTGCTCAGGGATGGGGCTGGCAAGAGGCAGTGCCTTGCGTGGAGAGTGCTGTGATTCACTACTGATCAAAGGACGACTGCCCACCACTGCCAGGACAATGAGGAAGAGCTCCATGACACTGTACTGTATAGCAGGTATTTCCTGCAGCTTCAGGAGGTGTATCCACCCTCTCTCGTGCTGTTGCCACATCTGCAATCTAATTTTATGAGCTTGGTCTGTCAGTGTTGACCTCTGGGGATGCGTAACTAGACAGTGTTTGAAGTGGGGAGAAGTTATATCTTTTTCAGGACTTTAAGTGGTAGTGAAGAGATTTTTTTTTTTGTGTTGTTTGGGTCAGACTAAACACAATCAAAGAGTCTAAAGGTATTTATTTATTCACTGAGCAGTTGCTCATTAAAAATCCTCTGTGAAACCTTTAGTGATTTAGAAAAGAGCAGGGATGGGTGTCAGGAAACTCCTCCCCACTCAGAACCCTGCTGGTGCCAGAACACCTATTGCACAAGATTTCCACTTCCTAGGATGTTCTTTAAAAGGCTGTCCACTCTTTATTTCCCCAAAATGCAGTCCTAGTTACTTAAACAAAGGGAATGTAAGACATTTGAGATCTTTCGATCTCCCGCTAGTTGGAAATGTAAGCATTTATTGATTTACAGGATTTACACAGTGTCTTCAAAAGAACTTGTCAACACTGAAAAGTACTTTGGGGACTATCTTGCTCCATTCTAGTCTCAGACAAGCTTCTGAGCTGTTAATTCCAAAGTGGCTTCAGAAATCAAAATGATTTTTATGGTATTTATGAGATCGATAGTATTTTCTAATATAAATGATAAATCAAATATAATATTTTCTAATATAAATAATAATAAGGAATGAACAAAGAATAAAAATTCTTGCATATATATCTTGAGAGCTTTGTTTTATTTTTTTCAAATTTCATATTTAAGGAAGTTTCAGGAACATTGTTATTCTGGTAATTCAATCATCTACCTTAAAAGTAATAGTGTAACTTTTTTTTCCTCCTAGATCAAGTGCTATCTCAGTCGTGAAGATCCTCAGAGTTTTAAGAGTCTTGAGGCCTCTAAGGGCAATAAACAGAGCAAAAGGACTTAAGGTGTTTATTTTTCATTTTAAAGTTATATTTCTGTTGGCCTGATTCTTCAGTCCTACCTCAGGTTAAAATTCCTTGTACAAGAAAAATTGCCTACAGAAGTTCACAGAGCAAGGACAGAAATCGATTCCTGATTCTTAAATACATCTGATCTTACACAGCCCAGGTTCTGCCCACAGTTACAGCAGTTTGGATGTGGAGGAACTGACACTGAGAGCAGATTTTGACTGTGATGAGCAAACATGTCAGTGCATTTCAGTTGTTTATCCATAGTGCCTGTGTAATTTTTAGTCAGTTGATGTTGACGGGTCTGTGTCGACAGACACCGACAAACTTAGAAAGCAAGTCTAATTACAGTACTAGATCTAATACTGACAACACAAAAATAGTAATTTTAAAAAAGAATATAGAAATATATTTTGGTGGTATGTAGTCTGTGACAAAATGCATTAAAACATATTGTTTTCTTTCTTTCCAGCATGTTGTGCAATGTGTCTTTGTGGCCATTAGAACTATTGGTAATATCATGATTGTTACAACTCTGCTGCAGTTCATGTTTGCTTGTATTGGGGTGCAGCTGTTCAAGGTAAGACTCTCTCAGAACTTGCAGTGCATGAAGAAAAGCAAAGCTGAATTGAATTCTTGGTGGTTTGCTGCTGGAACTGGGTTGGTCCCATTCTGAACCAGTCGTAGTATAAATGTGTGTATTTTGCATATTCTGCATTTTGTCATTGCTTTTTGTTTTTATACATAGGGAAAGTTCTACAAGTGCACTGATGAGGCAAAACAGAACCCCGAGGAATGCCGGTGAGAAGATCTTTGGTTTAAGAACGTGACACATTACATTCTGAATAACTTAAATTGTATATGGGCAGGCATGTGTCAGGTCATGTAGGTTTGTGTAAATTGGAATTGTCATCTTAAATCAACCAGAAGACACAGGTTAGCAAGGAAATAAAACAGGCATAAGGAGGGAATAAAGGAAACAGTTTGGAATTGTGTTTTGAGTAACTCTGAGGTTAATTTAATGCTTGACTAATGACAGTTTCTTTCCCACAGAGGGATATACATCGTTTATAAAGATGGGGATGTCGATAGTCCAATGGTCAAAGAGAGGGTCTGGCAAAACAGTGATTTCAACTTTGATAATGTTCTATCTGCTATGATGGCCCTTTTCACAGTATCCACCTTTGAAGGCTGGCCAGCGTGAGTGGGTTCTCCATGTTTTCACAGCATTGTTAAGAGTTGCATTTTCCAGAACAATTCGCTGCCATTTACCAGGCCCTTTTGGGCAACAAAGGAGTTTTAAGTGGTGGTATAAAGAGGAAGGAAGTAAAAAAACTATTGTCTTGAATCTGTACATTTATCCTGTATTTCAGGAAAAGTAAGAAAGGGTCAACATTTTTATATTATTTGATTCCCAGTCTTCCAGCTGCTTTTGTATAAGGAGCTGCTACTCAGCTCTAGTGAAAGTAACAATATTAGGTGTTTATCCATTGATGCCCCTTAAATAATGCTAATTTGAAAACTTTAGGCCTTTGAGTAAACCTTTTGCTAAAAAATCAAGCAGTAGTACTCTGCATAGAGAAACCCAGGAAGAGCAAACTGCCAGTATTTTCCTAAATGAGAAAATCTTAGAGAATAATTTTATTGTGGGAAATAAATAAATGAAATTAGGTCACTACCTTGATTCTTTCAGAAAAAAAAGAATATCACAATGTGTGCTGTGATTCTTCTCATTTCAATATTCTTGCAAGCACTGTCAGTCAGTAGAAGATTACAGTGAACATCAGACCATTTCTGAAATCTGTCCTCTGAGTCTGCGTATTGTACTATTTTCTCATTTTTATGGTAATAAAGATAAAATTTTGTTTGTTTTTCAGGCTGCTGTACAAAGCCATTGATTCAAATGGCGAGAATGTAGGACCTGTATACAACTATAGAGTGGAGATCTCCATTTTTTTCATCATCTATATCATCATTATTGCTTTCTTTATGATGAACATATTTGTTGGTTTTGTGATTGTTACATTCCAAGAACAGGGAGAACAAGAGTACAAGAACTGTGAGCTGGACAAAAATCAGGTTAAAATAAATAATGAACTCTTAAGTAGTTTTGAAAGTAACCTTTTTTGTTTATGCATGAAGAGCTTCCTTTCTGCTTTGGGGCAGAAGAGGGCACCAAACACATAGCTTAGTATTTATTAATTCAGGAGTTTTTTTTACTGTCTGGGTATTTATTTGTTAACTGGAACTATAATGTTCCACTTCCATAAGCCCAACCTATCAGTGTTTTTGTTGTGACAGGTGGTCCACTAAACTTGTTGGCCCTTTAGCATCTCACATTTTGGTGCCACATTAAGAAAAATGCAGCGCTTGCCTGGTTATCCATAGGCAGCGATAGGTTTTACAATGAGAACCACAAAATAGATGATGTATTCTGAAGTCTCTGAAAGTGTTCTAAGTCCAAGTGTACAAAATTTGCTCCTTCCCACCTCCATTTATTTAGAAATTCATGGGGGATATTCAGATTTCAGGCACTAACAGATTACGAGAAGAATCCATGATGTCCCTACATATGCGACAGGATTTTGCTGGGCAATTTAGCTGTACTATTAGGAGTAACACTTCGTCAGTGTTTATTTTGCTGACTCTGAAGGTTTGATGCTATTGCAGTCACATTGGTGGTTGCAAATGGAGTAAAGACAAAACATGGCTTACAGATGACTCAGTAGTCATGCTGTGTGCTATACATGTAGGTTATAGTGTATTACTGTGGGCTACCACACTGTATAAAGGCAAAACCCTTCAGAATTTGATTCTTTGCACGTGGCTGAGTAGTGCTTATGCTTAAATACAGTTGTAAATAACCAAGTGGGGATTGGTGAGCTACTTTATTAACACTTAATAATTAAAGACACTTAGTAATAAAAAACCCTACATCAGGTAGATAGATTGTCTGGCTGTGAGAGTTATATTTAACAATTTGTACTTAATAATTGTATTGCAGTTGATTAACTGCTAAGTTATAACAATTTTTGCCATATTTGCTTTACAGCGTCAGTGTGTAGAGTATGCCTTGAAGGCACGTCCTCTCCGTAGATATATTCCAAAAAATCCTTACCAGTACAAGTTCTGGTATGTGGTGAATTCTACTGGTTTTGAATACATCATGTTTGTCCTCATCATGCTGAACACCCTTTGCTTGGCTATGCAGGTAGGAAAACCAGAAACTCTCATGAAGCTGTTGGCATAAATTGCAGGGAAGGATATGGGTGATGGGATGCCTTTAATTTATGGCAACCTGTATTTTTTTGTGAAGTGACATTTTAAAGGAAGCACTTCTGATCATAGTGCTTTTCTGTGATATGCTCTGGTTGTCTCTTTCTCTCCGTAGTATTTCAGATTTTGTTAAGAAGAAGAATGCTTTGAATTCAGTTTACAAAACCATTCTGCTTTTTTCAGTAAACTTGCATACACTTTGTCCTCTTAAAAATATACCTCCTACACACTAGGTTATTTTGTGACTACCATACTTCAGGCTTTCTTAGCAGATGTGACACTAGCCTGTGTAATTTTAACAGCTTGCATATAAAACTTGGGAAAATGCTGTTGTCTAATACTCCTCTTTTGAGGGAACAATTTTCCTCTCAAAGCCATCTCTCTGGAGATTCCCTTAGGATGTCTAGGAATGACAATTTTGTTCTGCTCAGTGTCTAAGCAGAATAGGTTTAAAAAGTTGCATGCTTGACCAGAGAGAATCTTGCATGTGTATAGATGTGTTCATAAATTTTATAGAAAATGTTTTCTAGTGCTGCATTTTTGCCAACTTTGTCTTAGGCTGCCTTTCTTTCACTTAATATTGTGAAGCCTTTATTTTTGTAAGTATTTTATTTTTCATTCACAGCACTATGGACAGTCTAAGCTATTTAATGATGCAATGGACATTATGAATATGGTTTTCACAGGAGTATTCACTGTTGAAATGGTTTTGAAACTGATTGCATTCAAACCCAAGGTAAGTTTAAGATATGCTTTAATTAGGTCATCACCACAGGAATTAAGTATAAGTTTCACACTCACTGTGTATTTTTCAAAGAACAAAAAGAACCAACATTTCCCACCTTTATCTGTAAGTGAAATCATAATAGAGATGTAACTCCAGGAAATGAAATGCAGATACCAGAAAAAAAAAATCTTACAAAGTGTTTGATGAGATCTGGAGTATTTTGAGATAATGAAAATGTCCCTTTCTAAATCAGATAAATCATTTCCTGTCACAAGCATTGCCACGTCTCCTGTTCTGGATACTACATTTATTTACTTTACAGTAGTTTAATCTCCAGTAAAGACCTGTATCCTGTATCGTTTCCTATTCTAAAATGCAAAATCATATCTTTACTTTATAAAATATAGCCAAGTACTGCAAATATACACATAAACAGTTTACACATTCAATAGCCTTTTCAGATTTTTATGCTTTCAGTCATATATGCATAATATTTGGTAGAAGGCCCCATACTGAGTAGCTGATTCCCTGTCTTAAAGGGACACTGTCAATATGAATGATGCAGACATTTTCAAAAGTAGATTTGTAAGAGAAACTGATAGCTATAATTACTAATTGGAATAAAAGATAAAATTACCCTGTGGCAGCCAATGCAGTCTTTTTGTTCAGTTCTTATACTGCTTGTATGAAGTACAAAAGTTAATGATGAAAAAATAGCCTAATTTTTTTTCAGTACAATGAAATTAATGTTTATTCTGGGCTTATATATATGTAAATAAGTAAAATGTCTTCACTTGCGGTACATGGAATGTGAAAAAAGCCAGCTGTGCCATTTGACGTTTACTGACCTCACCATCTAAGACTGGTACTTTTCGTGTTCCATTGCCCTTATTTTAAAGTAACCAGGATATGTGCATCTGGAGCTGGCTGTGAACTGTACCCTTTCCTGGTGGGAAACGGGCCTGACTGGCTGTAGCTCTGCTTTACCCCAGAGAGTTCTCGTGCTCACAGCACAGCAGAGCTCAGTCTGGAGCAGGCATACAGCTACTTTCCAGCTTTTCAAAACTATTTATTCAACTTGCATTTAGTACTGAGCTCAGCTGTATAGCCAGAGCTCCTTGATTTAAAGCCAGCTTGTATTTGCTTGCAGAAGTGAACAAATTATCCATGACTTGAGCTCTGGTGTTGAGATGTGAACTGTGGAGTTCTGGGTGAATGTTTACCCGCTCTCCCGTAGTCTCGCTCTGCACTGTCCAGTCCATTGTACCTTTCTAATGAATTTATTTGTATTTTTGTGTCAGCTATCTTATTTGAATGCTAAGGGTTTCATATTAGAAATAGCACAATATGAGGCCCCAGAAGAGGTAGCTCAGCTGTGTGGACCACAGTGTCATGAGTATGCTGGTTGTGTTTCCTGATCTGTATTTCCTGTTCTATATCCTTGTTTTGCACAGAAGACTTTGCTGCATTTTATCATCTGCTCTTTGAAAGAAGATTGTGAATCCTTGTATGGTTCTCCATGCACTTGTGACTGTAGTCAGAAATAGCAGCTAATGCAAAACACAGTGGTCTGATCATGAGTGTACAAATCACAGTGCTCCATTTGTACTGTGGGCTTCCTACTCGTTAGCAAATGCAATGTGTGGATACTGGTCTCTAAGACTTTGTACAACCTGAGCTTTAATTCTGTTGCAACACGCTTTCTATCTTATTGGATGCTTTCACTGTGAGAGATCCCTGGATCTGAACCCTGAGAGTTTGAAGGGCAGACACTGTCAGTGCAAGCTCCTCATTTCCTGTACTTTGGTCCCCTATAAATGCAGAACACCTCAAACTTACTAATTAAAGGGACAAAGTTAAAAGACCATGGTATTAATCAGGCTTTTGGAAGAGACTAATTAGCAGGAAGGGAAGGGAATTAAATATTTTTAAGGTTGTTCCTGTTATTCTTTGGAGACTGTAACCGTTTAAATTATCAAATACTCTTTAACACCTGTTGGCAACACATAGTTCATTACATAGTTCATTAATAATCACAAATCAGCTAGCAGACTTAAGCAGAATGTAAATGTCTTTAATCTAAATTTTAAATGAGATACATGTTTAAAACAACAATTAATTGCTTTAACTCATTAAGATTTAATAATAGTAGGAAAAATCTGAAACTGAAATCAGTATTATGCTTCAGGGTTGTGAGGGAAGACTGATTAATTTTTTCTATGTCTGTGTCACTGGTTGGTCTCTTAGACTAGTCAAACAGAATAAACAGTTTTACTTATTGTGCATTTAAAAAATTATATTAGAGATGCTCAAATGTCAAATAAAAACTCCATTACTCTCTCTGTAAAAATAAGAATAGATAAAAACCTGTTAGTTTTTATCTCATCTGCTTGACAGTGTCCCCTTAATATGTTGACAAAAATCCTGTGAAAACGGTGATCTTTTGGTTTTGCTGGTCATATAGATTCAAAGCTACTATAAATTATTGATACTATGACCTTGTGCTGTTTAAAACCAAGGCCCTGCAGGCTGCCTTCCAACTCTGAAATACATAAAGCCTGGATAAGTGCTAGATATTAAGGTGATGCTGAGCGTCTGACACACTTGACTGGGAGATTGGATCACAAAATACTTTGCAGAATGAGGCCCTAAACTTTCCAAGAAAGTACTAAAAGGACTAAAATATTAATGTGGTAGATGTATAGAAACATATGTTGCTGTTATTTCTCTATGCCTACATATTCCCCAGGATTTGTGATTTTGTCCTTCGACATTTCTCAATGAACACATTTTTCATAATATAAGTTAAAATAACAGGCCTTTTTCTTCACATTGTTCTTCACATTGGCTAAAATCTGTTACTTAGCGTGGTTCAGTGCAGTTCAGTACTAAATGCAGCTACGGAATCAGAGATAATACATCAACACATACTGTATGTACAGCTTCCTGGTAGCTAGATGTTGCTTAAACTTGTAATGATTTTCCATGTCGTTTTACATCAGATTTTTGTAAGAAAAAAGGAAAGATGGCTAGTAAGTGAATTGATCTTGGGTCCTTGCAGTGGTGAAAACAACTTATTTGCATGATGTTTATTTGCTGTGACTTGTCCATTCCTCCCTTTTCCAAAACCATCTTTATTTTCTCTTAGTTTTTTGTTTATTTGTATGCTTTTGCTTTACATATTACTTTGAACAATATTTGTCTATACTGATGGAAAAGGTTTCATAAAATAAATAAATGTGTAAAGTATTTTAGCTGTAAAGTGTTTTAGCTGTATTGAATCAAAATGTGAATTTTTTTATTTCAGTGCTTTATACTTTAGCATGCTTAGTAAAGTAACTTTTTCTATAGCTGAAATTATCCTTTATTTGGAGGACCTTTTTTGGTTCCTGTTGTGGAGGAAGAGGGATAGCACAACTCAGGATCGTGCTGATTATGTGTTTGCTGTTTGCCAGTAGTCTCTTATTTTGTGTATATATATATATATTGCTATTCTAAAATCAAGGAAGACACTTAGAAATAAGGAAGAATATGATGAGAGTAGCTCTCTTTCTTTAGTTGGCAGCTGCTAATCTTATTAAGATTATAAATTTCAGTTTTGTTGGGGTGGTTCAGTGTGATGCTTAGTAAAACTTTGGGAATGGCTTGTTCCCATGGAGCAGGAAGAGTAAGGAAGGAGCAATAGGGAATTCTGCAGGAGCTCTCAGAAGTGGAGGTATTTTTTTCGGGAGGACAAATCCAGGAACACTGGCTTTTGCTCCAAAACTGAAATTGATGGTTAATCCCAAAGAACCAGAGAGTATAGTGCAGAGGGCTGTAGAGTAATAATGCTTTGATCTATTTTCTTACAGCCCCTTCCTTAAATAAAGGAATGATTATAGCAATTTTTATTTTAGAAGAGCTAAAAGAGAGTAGCATTAAAAACATAATGAGCCTTTTCTGACTCTGCTCAGTGCTTGCCCTCCAAGACTAAAATGTAGAGCTGCTGTCTACTGTAGCAGCTCTCTCATAGTCTTCAAGAGTAAATTTCCACACAAAAGTAGCTTTTTTTCAAACAGTAATGCACTCAAGTGCATTACTTTAAATTGTGAAGTTACTAGAAATTCTAACAGTTTTAAGTCTTGAGAAAAGTACTGACCTGATTCAAAAGTATTTTGGAACTGATTTGGTTTCTGTGCTAATAACTCTTGTAATAACTTAAACTACTCAGCTAAAACATTATCTTAGAGCAAACAGTGTAGTAGTAAGTGTAACTAGACATAAACTGAGATTAGCAAATTTATAATTTTAAACTTCTTGCTAACTTTAGAGCTTCAATAGTGGCTGAAGAGTTAGTATTTTAAAATTAATTACAAAGAAAGCAGAATGTACATTAACAAAATGTACATTTCAGCTTTTGTCATGTAATGCACTTTCCTTAGCCATGGTTGGCTGATAAATTAATATATCTGAACGAGGTTAAAGGGCAAATTGAGCAATTTTTGCAGTTCTGGATTTCTGTAATAACTAGGTGAAATCCACATATTACAGAAAACCTACATATCTTGTCTCCATAGAATTGCCTTAACAAGTGTAATGCATCTTGATTTATTCCACATTGGAACCTACCTCAAGGTTCCTTCTGAAGTATCTTTGTGCTCAAACAAGCAATTTTAATGCCAGTAGTCTGCTAATTGTCTGATAGCACTTTATAACCCTTTGCAGCAATGTCCCAGTAACATACACATGGGGGATATATTTAAAGCCATAAAATGTCAGAAGGGTGATTGAGCAATTTATGAAAGTGAATTTTCAGACATTGGACTCACTGCACCAAAAGCTTTAAGGAATTGTTCAGGTTGCTGTAGTTCTCAGCACTGACTTCACTGGCTACAGAATCAGTCTCTGACTGCAAATGTAGGATGAGTTCCTATATTAGACCTAGTTTATGAATAGAAGATTAAGTCAGTTCTCTAATCTTTATGCACAGTTTCACATTAATTGTGCACGTTTAGCCAGTGATGAGTTTTGACCCTTTGAACATTTTTACCAGTCACTTAGACAGGACTGTCACAAAATCCTTAATGTTAAGGAGGTTCCAATTGGCTTGGTCTTGCAGAAATATTATGGAAGGGATGCTGTTGTCCTCACTAGGGGATATAGGTTAGAATTTTTCAGCCTTGCTAGAAGTCCAAAACCAGTTTTGGATGATGGCTTGCTTGCCAACATTGTGCTTATCTGATGGTGTGTTCTGCATGTGTAGAGTGTGTGTGTGTCTGTGTGTGTGTCTGTACATGTATATATATAATTATATATATACACACACATGCACATAAATGTTGCTTTTCCTTCAGTAGGCAATATTGTTTGTTTTTGTTTTGTTTTCTCATTAGACCACAGGTTTTGTTTAACTAATTTCTGTTTATGCAAAACTAAACAGAAGTATGCAAATATTTGACATTTCATGTGTAATCACAAACGTTTGCACCCTGCCTGCTCTGTTCAGGGCTATTTTAGTGATGCCTGGAATACGTTTGACTCCCTCATCGTTATTGGCAGCATAGTAGACGTCGTTCTCAGTGAAGCTGATGTGAGTATATCCCAGCTTACTTTCCCCAGTCCCTACTTCTCTTTCTCTGTCTCCCCACTATTTCCATCATCTGGACAAGTCACAGATTTTGATCTGATGTTTCTAAAGTTTCAGTACAGACCAGTCATAGGTCAATTATGTTGATATGGGAAATAAATAGCCTTTTTTTTCTACCAATTTTTTTTAGCTATGAAAGGGAAAGTTTAGATTGTATAGTGGTACATCAGAGAAGCCTAGAGTGTTTCTGTGTTATAACACTGTCCTTTTCTTCTCTTTTTCTGTTTGTGTTTTTCTCTTGCTCTCTTTCTGCTGAATGCTTGTCCTAACAGCACTATTTCACTGATGCATGGAACACTTTTGATGCCTTAATTGTTGTTGGTAGCGTCGTTGATATTGCTATAACAGAAGTTAATGTAAGTAGCAACTGTTCATGCACTAAAAAGTAATTGCTGTCATCAAGAAATACACAAAATGTAAACTTAATCCCCCAAAAACCTTTTTTGAGAAAAGTATGTTTAATCCTGGGTTCAAAGACACTAATACAGATGTTTATACAAGCTGTTATTATTTTTATACTTGTATAGTTGCACATGTACACAGCATAGTGAGACAATAAGAATTATGTTTTGCTATATATGCACAGAAAAATTATGTATAAAAAAGGAATTAAGAGTATGTTGCTATTTTACTTGAAGCCCAGTGGTTTTTGTAGGTAACTTGACCAAGATAATTCAAGATTCTGTAAATTTTCAGTGGTTCAATTTTCAATGATTTCTTTTTCTGTGGGTGGTTTGGGTTTTAGAGGGGTGTTAGCATTCATATCTCATGAGGTAGCAGAAGAAAGGCACATAAGAAAGTAAGGCTTTCCATGCTGTGGAAAATAGAATGTTTATTTTTCCCCTATTCCTTTTGCTTTTCATGTCCTGCAGTAAATGTTTTGAAATTTGAATTACTCTTAAAGTACTTGGAAAATTCCACCTTTTGCTAGAATTTTGACTGATGGCCATTGCACATATAGGTGTTTGGACAGCAGGTTCATCTTGAAATTGCTTCCTGTTTCTGTGTTAGATTGTGAGAGTCTTGTGACTGACTGAATTTCTGGAAAGAAAACAGGCGAGTGATGTGAGAATATGGGAGCAGAACTTTATCCTGACCTTTAGATTTATGACTGATTTTGATCAGTTCTCAGCGGGGATGGATCTTTCTGTGAACTGAAGGAATTTGAGCTGACAGGGAGGGTTGATCAGCACAGAACTGCAGTGTCCCATTGAGACATTTCTTAAAGTATAATTACTCTTCATGGAGCACATTTTTAAAAGCTGTTTCTGATTTATTTTTTATTGTGTTTTAAAAATTTGTTTAGTTTAGGGTTTTTTTTTTCCCCCCATAAAAGATTGGACTTAGACTCACAGGTCAAGTATTTGCTCACTGTTTCTATTCACAGTAGTACTAGTGTAGGTGAGCATAATATCTGGGGAGAGTAAAAAGACCAATCACTTAGAATATCTTTCACTAATAACTGCAGAATGTATTTGATTGTGAAGAGATTGAGAGGTAGCTCAGCTGTGCTTCCATGACAAAGCAGATGTCCCTGTATTTAGCTCTGTATGGGCAGTGTTAATTTGACAGCACTTCCTGTGGCTGGTCACTACTAAGCTTTCAGCAGTGAAGAACACTGTCATTTAGCAATTCTCACAGTTGTCGTGAAAGTATTCTGGAGATCCAGTAGTGATCTCCAGGACAAACACACACCACAGTCAACAACCAGCACTGCCATTCCTTAGTTTTCTTGTTGTACTCACTAGAGGAAAAAGGCTCATCTTTGATTTCTTCTAGTTTTGCACAGCAGACTATTTGTCTACTAAGCATTGTCTGTTTCTGGTCTTGCCACTTTTCTGTGCTTTGTTTGTGCAAGTCAATAATGCATTATAGTTTCAATATATTTCTGGGCTTGATTTCCCATTTTCAACATGAAACAATACTGCAGAGTGTCCAGGGAAATTTCTTAGATTTTTATTACTTTTATTGTGTTGATTCTACTGAACTGTTCCTACTTGATTCATTTTGTGTAAGTTTCTGTAACGCAAGTTCAGTATTTTAGAGCCCTTTCCTCAGTATTTTTTTGGCATTCTGAATTGTGCCATGCCACCTGTACTTGTTATCTAACACTGCCAGTGATCCTGGGAAATCTACAGCTCTGCTAAATGCTGATGAGACTTTGTTTCCAATGCGATTTCAAGCACGATTGAAATAGCACCTGTGAAAATTCCCACTATAGAAACTTCCTAAACTGAGGAGGCTTGTCCATGTTTGGGGCTGATTTGAAGCAGAGTAAATCGCCAGCACTGACAGAAAATCAGATCTTGTTGCAGTTCTAATTGCAAGAGCACAGCCTTCTTAATTGATCAGTGTAAAAGAAGATTTGAGTGTGAATACTGAATGTACTCAATGTGAACTAAACATTCTTAAAGGATTACATATATAATTGCCTCATGCTGTGGAAGCAGCTCAGCATCATTCTGATAGTCTTCCTGGGTATTCTTAGATCCATTGCAAAGGCCAGCAAGTTATCATAGTAAACAAGTTTGCATCTGACCCTTTCTTAACAAGAGAATGGTTTGGATTGTCTATTTACACATCACCTTGATTTCAGTATTACATTCTGGAAATTAAATGTCATATCTTTTATTTTGTTGTTAATTCTCTTTTTTAAAAAACATTTTATAATAATGTATATGCTGCCCTGAGGCTGATTCTTCTGATCCAGTAATCTCCCATTCACACATAATCCAGGAAATTCCTATGGTTTGAATATTTTTGGTGCCTGTGGAAGTCAGTCTTTAATGTATTAAGCAATTTACAGGATTACTCAGCATTCTCAAGGACTGGGTCCTTGACCAACTCCAGAAATAAATCACCTCAGAGCAACATATATTTTGGCAGTAAAAAATTTTCTGTGATTGTTTTTTTTTTATTTACTCTTTCATTTCATATCCCTTCCTTCAACCTACTTTTATGAATCTAATTAGTTTTCATGTTCATTTTATTTTTAGAAATTATTAGAGGCAAGTATATATAAGTAAATGTACATATGGTGTAGCAACAAAGCAATTAAACTCACTACTAAAACCTATGTAATTATTTTTGGGTTCTGTGGCCTTTTGTTTTCAAAAAGTTTCACATGACATGCGAGATCTTGTGTGGTCATTGAAATGGTTCTTTCTCAATTTAAAAAGCAGAGTAATGATTGTGAGAAACAAAGTGCGGTCAGTCTATTCTGGGAGAGGAACCTATTTAACTTATGACAATGAGAGATAAATTGGAAATAAAATCTGAATAAGAAAGTTGTTAAAAGGAAATAACATACAGGTTTCAGTCTTGTCTGACTGTACAGAAATGATCTTGTTTGTGAGCTCAGAAACTGTTTGGATGACCAACACTAAAAGACTTAGAAGCATGGTCACATTGTTGCAGTAGTGGTTGCAAAGGTTTTAATTCACATTTTTTATTTAAGTTTCTTTTAGCATTCATGTGCTGCCAAAATGTCGAGAAAATAACAGTTCACTTTGCTCTTCCTTTCTGTAAATGGTTAATGCTGTCCCTATGGGGCTCATTTTTTTTTTCTTGACATTAAATAAAATTCAGGTTTTCTGCTGAAATAGGGCTTAAAGGAGCAGCATTTATATCTTCCTCCAGAGCCCCTCAGGGAAACCAATTTGTCTTGAATCTTGACCTTTTGCTTGTGCAGAGGATTGGAGTAAAAACCTTGTATTTACCTCCTGTAAGAGATTCTGGATTTGACTTTGAACAGAACAAGAGCAGTCCAATTCAGTTTGAATACCACTTTATGCACCCATGTCACGTGTTTGAACTTAAGTATTGGTGCTAGTAATTTGTATTTTGAATCCTGTCGATATATTTTGTCGACTTTGCAAATGTATTTCTTTAGGCTTAAGGGCAGGTCAGAAAACTGTGTTCTCATAGGGCTTTGCTTTCATTAGTATGAAGTCTTAGTGTAATATCAAATCTCTACTGTGTTGCAATATTTAATTTGGAGCCAGAAATAAATTTCTGAGCTGCTTTCATGGTGTTAACATTGATAATTATTTACATTTTTGCACAACAGAATCCTTGTCAGTTATCATAAAATACCCTATGCCATCAACATGTTAGTTATGAACTTAGAGTTTTAAATATGTCTTTTAGAAGGGAAAAGATACTTTTAAAATCTTCCTTGGAGTTCTTCACATTGACGCAAAATTTTTATTAAATTATGTTTATGGGCATTTGGTTCATGTTGAACAGGGAATACAGAGAGCACTGATAAGACTATGAAGAAAAGTACTTGCTCACACATCTGGATTGCAGTAATTATCCTCTGAACAAATTGTCTGTGCGTATGCACATGGACACACATACAGTACACATTTCTGGAGATATTTTGGCAATGTTTTGAATGTTTTCCTATATATGCTATTGTCATCATAAGTGTTTGTCATTCAGATGCTTCCTTCTATAAGGAAGGATTCTTATTCCTTCATCATGTGTTCATTTGTTCTGACATACTCCTGGACCCTTTGGCACAGTCTGAAAAAGAAGCATTTGACCAACACCATTTACTAACAGCACTGGTTTTCACCATGTTTATTTTTTGTTTAAGCACACAGCTACAGTCTGCTTCCAATGCATGATCCAATCTGTTTCACACTGTTCACAGTTTGAAGTTCTTTTTAGTCAGGATGTTTATTTTGAACATTTGTTGCAATATGAAGAGTGTAACAAGGAGTTCCTGTTTAGGAAATGTGCTAAATTTTTCATAAGCAGCATTAGTACTTGACCAAAATCGGTAGCAGGTTGCAAACCTTTTAATCAGTGAGTCAGAAATTTAGGTTGATCATTGGTTAAACTTTTTTGAGGGTTGGGATTGTTTGGGGAAGAAAGTTGTTCTGTTGCACTTTGATTAACGAAAACCAAAAATCGTTTATTACTGCCTATTTGAAGTATTTAAGAACTGGCTCAAAATGACATGGTTATGAAGTGCTTTGCTGACCTGGGCCCCGAGTGCAGCTGGCACATGGCTGGCAGAACAGGCAGAACAATGAGGGCAGGCTCTGTGCTCCTTCACCTCCCTGCTGTGTGCCTGACAGCCAAGCTGGGAAAGCAGAAGCTGTCCATTTATTCCAGCTGTGCCCATTGCCAGCATTCTAACAGACAGAAGCACACCTGTCACCTTAGGAATCACGCAGTCCCAGTTTTTGGGGGACAAAAAAAATCCTAATAATAACCAGCTAGTCACGAAGTGTTTGGGACTGAGTAGCACTGGAATGATTGGTGGAAGGTGATTGGAAAGAGGAGGCTGAAGGTAGATTGTCTGACCATAGGAAATATTTTTATTTGCATTCTTGTCAGCAGACATCATCCCCAGAGCCAGTCTCTGCTCAGCATAGCCCCCTCAGCCTCCAGTCTATTCTGATACTTACCCTACATATCCAAAATGTGCCACCTCCTTACATGTGTACGTGCACATAATGCCACTGATGCTGCAAATACGGTTGTGTGTTTGGGGAGTGGCTGTTTTTTCCTTATCTGTAGGAAGCAGACATTCTGTTTTTGTCAATCTGTCTGTTATTGTTGCTGAAGATTGTGTTATCTTTATCTTAGTTTCCCAGATCTGAGCATTGCTTCCTGCTGGATGGACACACATAACCATTAACTTACTTTGTCTCCCAGATGAGAATTTCCTTTATAAAGAAGTATGAATAATACTTTCTTTTGTGGTATATCACTATGTTAGCTTCATTATAATTGGTATTAATAATATAAATTAAGCTGCTGTCTTATCAGAGGGAAATGCCAAAAAGGGTAAAAAATTAGATACACTCTAAAATGTCAAACCCAAAACACTTGGCCGATGATAGGCAGAAGTTGAATATTTTCACATCCAGTAGAAAAAGCTGCTATCAGGAGTTCATGTTAATACTTTGTTTCTAGCATTTATCTCCACCTTGGTATTATTGTACAATTTGCTTTTTGTGAACAGAGTGTTTTTCATTACTGGCCTGAACTTTCCAGTGTCCATAATTCGTAATCCTTTGCAATGACATCCTAACACTTCCCAGCAGCTGTCAGGAACAGGCAGTTAGAGCTGCTTAGTTCAAAGAATCTGAGAAAGAGGGATTTGTGAGAGGAGTGTGCGTTAGGCAGTCCTGGGCATCCACCACTATGAAAACAAAAATACCCTCAGTGACCTCCAGACAGAAAAAAAAAATTGAGGCATCATCATTCCTGAGCAGCTCCAGTAGAACTGATCACATAGTTTGGATAATCTGATTTCTGCATTTTTAAAAGTGAGAATTTAATAATTATTAAGATAGTTATAGATAGAGAAACTTTTACTTACTGACTTTCCCTTTTGTGAAGGTTTTTTTTTAAAAACCAAGTCATAATGCAAGCTCATTCTTTTGGAGAAACAATTAAAATATGTAGGACCAAAGTGACCTTTTTCTGTTATTATCTATCCCATTACATACTGCTATCCTAATACTGATCTTAACTTATTTAGGGCCCAATCCTGCTCCTATGAAACCTAGTGGGAAAAATTCCCAAATGTCAACCCCAAAATTTTACTTCCTTTTTTAGTGTCAATTTGTGATGATACTGTAATTTAATTTGATCTGTTTCTGTCAAATACTTTGTTCAATTTTTGATGATACAAAATATGGAGGCAAATTAAGTAATTTGCTCACTATTTAAGACAGTATCGAGCTCAGCATGAGTCAGTCACCAGAGATTAATATGACATTTCAGTCTTCATCTGCAGAAGGTATAATGAAACCCTTTTTCTTTAAAGTTTCAGATGAAAACGATTTTCTTTCTGTGCTTAGAAGTCAGTAGTAGTGTGGGTCTGTGTGCACTAGTGTCTGGAATGGATGTAGGTAGGCAGGAATTGCAAGATTGTCTCCATGTTTTGTGATATTTTGACATTTATGATGTTTGTGATAACAAATTTCTCCTTAGTTATATTTTGATGCTTTTATTTCAAATTGTTGATATATTTGGGGAATTTCTAATGAAATAGTTGTCTTTCCTTGGCAGCATATTTTCTGTGTATTTTCTATAAATTCTTAGAAAGTTTAGATGTTACAACCAGTTTTACAAATACTCTGCTTACTGAATTTTAATGAGGAGATCTGGATTTTGGTTAATTCAATGCATAAATTTTGTAATAATCCTTTATACAGTTTAAAAGTTCTCTGTTTCAGAATATATAGATATCCTGGCAGGGTAGTAGTGTATCCATATGTAGATTCCATATAGTTGAGCAAACAGTTATTTTTGCTTCACTTGTCCCTTGTGATCATTTATATTATATATGCTTTGAAAAAAGTAATAGAGAAAACAATTAGTATTTTAATAATGATCTGATTTTAACAAAGCACTACCTCTTACTGCTTTTCTTTACCATAGTATGCTTGTATAACATATTTTCGACAGAATCAGCTCCTCTCTTTTCCCTTCCTTCTCCTCAAGTTTAATGTTGAGTAACAGCAATACTTGAGATCTGAGTAGGTGAGGTGTGGCTCTGAGTGTGACTGGTGCATCCACAGCGTGTTGGAAGCAGCACTGGGGAGGCATCGTGTTCATTGCTGCTCTCTGTGGCAGGAATTGTTGAAAGGTGCCCCTTTCAAAGGAGGATATTTTAGGCAAGAGGATAAGACCCATCACTGGGATCTAACATCCAGAATCCCATTTTTTCTAGTGCTATAAATGTTTTTCAAGATCCTTCTATTCAATCTTGGAAGAAGCTGCTGCAAATCTATCAGTGCACAAGCAGGCATAGAACATTGGCTCTTTAAGCTTTGCTACCTGCTGTGCAAAGGGTGTGACTATTTAGGCTCCCAGGAAAGTTTCTCCAAAACCAGAGAGAGAGATTAAAAAGACAAAAGTAAGATGGTTCTTCACAGGACACAGAGTTTGGCTCTCTGAACAAAAAGTCGCTGTGCACCTCTCTGCTCCCTGTAGCTCCTGGGGTCTGTTCCAAAAGGGCCGCTCAAATCCTGAAGCCTTTTCTCCATGCCTGATCCTGTCACATCAGCTCAGGTGTGGTGAGAGGGTCTAAGTACTGCCTCCCCATGTGCCCTGCTGTGGAAGGGTCAGCCTTTAGGGCATGGGGCTGAAAATGTTTGTCTGTCACTTCGGCAGAGTGGAAATCTGTGCTTGTTAAGCACTGCAACACCTTGTGTTCATCACCAAGTTACTTCAAGTGAATTAAATTTGTTTTAAGGGAGCTCCTGATGTGCTATTAAACACAATTACTTGACTATGGTTAGGTTTCAGTGATGGAGTAATTAATCTTCAAAGGGAGCATAGCACAAAAGGCACCTTGGGAGGCCGGTTGAACCCCAAAGCTCTGCTCCGGAGTTTTAGCTGGGTTTCCTGCTATAATTTCATACAACCTATGGGAGTCGACGGCTAGTTTTGTTTGGCTTACATAGGAACAGGTATTTTATTTTGTATTTACTTTCCATTGAGTCTTTTAAACATGTTGAATACCAGCAGATTTTATTAGGAGTGAGCCAACAATGTTTTAGTATGAGTCAGCCAACATGAAATGCTAAGAGGATGGTTTTAATAAGGATATTAATGTTTTGTTCAGGACATACATTTAGTTGAAAGATAATTTACATTTAGAAATGAAAAATGTTCTTCATTTTGTTTATGGTTAAGCTGATTTTAAAAAAATCTTTTATTTGATTTTAATATTTAATGTTCTTAATTTCTTAAAGCCAAAGCCAACTGAAACAGTCACAACTGATGAGTCTGGGGTAAGATCAGTAAACTGACCCCAGTGGTTTTACCTTTACTTGAGTTTATTCTTTTTACCATGTCTTTTTTCCACCAATTTTTTCTGTATTTTTCATACCTGTCTTACTGCAAAGGTGTTATGCAGTGGTTTGCATTCATTGTCAGTGTTCTATTGAAGTCTACTACAAACAAACTCACTATGATCCTATTAACAAACCAGAAAACCTGGAAATGCATGTGATGTGTGAAGCATTTCTACAGGTCCTGTGTTCTCAGCATGTAATTTTTCCTTTCATATCATGGTTATCAAGGTGAACAGGCCCTCAAGATACATTTTCAAATCTTACCTCTTCCACCTTTGCATTTTATGTTGTTTTTCTGCAAGTGTTGCATGTTTGAGTTAGTATTTGGTTTGACTTCTCCATGATGCTCTTCAGAACTCTGAGGACAGCGCTAGGATCTCCATCACTTTTTTCCGTCTCTTCCGGGTGATGAGGTTGGTGAAGCTGCTTAGTAGAGGAGAAGGAATCAGAACTTTACTGTGGACATTTATCAAATCATTCCAGGTTAGCAAAATTTATTTAAATTTGCTTTATAATTGCAACCATTTATACACCAAATTTTATGAAGCAATACCCTGTAGAGTGCCAAAATAATATTTTAAAATCAATGCTATCAGTAATGACATATTTAAATATATTTGCATACTAATGCCAAAATAAACTTCCCAATTACTTCAGTGAGTCTGAGGGTCATGCTTTGTCATTTAATATTAGCTGTTGCTGTGAAATTTCTATGGTACTTCCTGAATAAATGCTTAGTATAGTTAAAAGGAATAGGACAGTTTTGACATACATAGATCTCTTACTTCCACAGGTTTTATTAGATGGGTAGAAAAGAATTCAACCAATTTTTTATATAAAACCAATTTCATAACTGTAACAATACTTTAATCATTGCTGCCGGGAACTGATGAATGTGAAGTTAATGAAACTCTGTAGCTGTATGGAACGAAGTATCTTTGTGTTGTCAGAATCAGTAATGAAAATAAGGTTAAAACCACGATAGATTATTCTTCCCTCTGGATTGCTGGCAGAAATAATTTAAAATACAATGAAGCTGGTGTTCATTGCATGCAGCAGAGTATTAAGAGTGACAGGTAATAACATTTTAAGCATTTGCACAGGAAGAAAAACCTTGGAAAAGTCTGTGCTGTACAGAAAATTCCATTTTTCAAATGGAAATAGAAATTATGGTATGAAATTATTAAAAGACAATGCACCTGTCCCTTTCTAGGCTCTGCCTTATGTTGCCCTTCTGATAGCCATGCTGTTCTTCATCTATGCTGTCATTGGAATGCAGGTAATTAGAGAATTTTTTTTAGCATGAAACAAGACTAGAGTCTGAGACTTGTTTCCTAAGTTGCTTATTGAAACATTCCTTTGATAGTGGTGCTATGTATAAGACAGAGCTTTCAGAGTAATGTTAAAATCTCTTTTTGGCTATGATTTTGGTGGTCAGGAAATTCAAAGAGACACAAGAGAAGAGCTTGTTGTGAGCTTACAGTACCTTGGTTTGCTGAAATGAGCCACTGATCTTCCATGTCCTGTGAAGTTTATTCCCATGCATGAATGTATGGAAGAATGCATAGCTGTTTTTTTATTCTACGGATTTGGGAGTCAGACATTAAAACTCCAACTTTTCTTTTTTTCTTGTATATGTGATAAATTTATTGCACTTATATCACTATCATGAAAAATCTAAAATGTAATAAAAATGTGCTTGTGAAATTTCATGCATCCTGAAGCAAGTTTAGATTGCAAGGCTTACAGCCTCTGACAGCACAGGTTGCTGGAATGAAAATAAAAATCCTGGTTTATTGTAGGTATTTGGAAAAGTGGCCATGAGGGACAACAATCAAATAAACAGAAACAACAATTTTCAGACTTTCCCCCAAGCTGTGCTTCTTCTCTTCAGGTGAGTAAACCTTAACTTTTCCTTAATGCATCTCCCGTTTCATCGATGTATGAAAAATGTCCAAAATGTGTTTGCAGGGAGAATCAATTCAGCTTTACAAGTACATCCTGTCTGTGGATGTGTGCTGAGTGTCCTTTGGCACAGGAGGGTTCTGATCAGGTGATACAGACCTAATCTCATCACAGCGATTGTGAAACACCTCCTTTGGGCAGTAATTGTCTTCAGGTAGAGCCCAAACTGTGTGAGTGTCGGGAAAGCTGAAAAAGACTCTGCCCTTCCTGAAATCCTTAGAAGTACAACTAGTGTGACAGTTTGAAGAAATGAAAAGTTGTTGCAAATATAGAGAAATATACTGTTCTTTACATCTGCTGAAGAGTTGACAAAAGGCAGAGGGTGTAACTTGAAGAAGGAAAATATCAGATAAGCAGTAGGAAAAACTTCCTGATCGTGAAGGTAGCTAAATCCTGATGGGGAGGGATTGTGGGATCTCCATCACAGGAGAACTTAAGGTAAACATTTGCCAGGAGTGCTTCAAAATGTCCTGGAACAAGGAAAGAGAATGACACGGGACAGGAATGCCTCTAGAGGTGACAACTTTAACAAGTCTCTTGCCTGAGATTCTGTAACTCCACTTGGCCCCTGTGCATCGTCACTCCCCTGGTTGGCAAAACCAGCAGGTCATTCCTTATCTGAGACCAAAAGCATCACCCAGTGAGATCTAAGTCACTTTATGCATGTAAAGACTTCTGCCTTTAGAATTAGGTAGTGAACACAGCCAAAAGTGTCATAATTATGTAGTTGTCTTTTAAAAATTTAAAATAATGAGCCTGTACACAGACTTTAGGCAACTATGCAAAAAACACAATAGCAGAAATTAGAGACAGGTATGTCTTCAACCACTCTGAGGAAAATGCAGTTCATCTTTTACAAATAGATACTTTCAACTTTTATGACAGATTTTCATACATAACACCACTTTTGTACACAGCAACTCCACTGAAATATTTAACTTGTACATCACAGTTTGGTGTTCAAATTTTTACACACAAGTCTTTATGGTGCATCATTCTGCCTTATAAAATGTGTCTGCAATGTTGAATTATGCTTGTCAGTTTTAAAACTTGCTCTGTATTTTTTTTAATTAGTTCCTGCTCTGAAATGTTCATAGTCTGTCTTCACATTTGTGCTTGTGCAGGTCCCAGCTGTTTTCTTAGAATGCAACAAATTAATACATTTTTAATTCATCTGGATTAAATAATGCTTAATTTATCTTTGTGACTTACTAAGGTGTGCAACAGGAGAAGCCTGGCAGGAAATCATGCTGGCATGTTTGCCTGGAAAACGCTGTGATCCAGAATCTGATTATAATCCAGGGGAAGAATACACATGTGGAAGCAATTTTGCCATCATTTATTTTATCAGTTTTTACATGCTCTGTGCATTTTTGGTGAGTTTAGCTTGTGCTCATTAACAGCAATGACCTTTGGCATTTTTGACTTTCTCCTGAATTAAGAGTAGTGAGTTGAGAGAATGACTGAAAATCCCATACCCAAAATATTTTGGCAAGGTTATGTTTTCTACACAGACTCAGCAGTCTTTTCATAGGTATTATTTCATGCATTTCTCAATAGTATCATTAAATATTCATTAATAAGAGAGCTGCAATTCTTTTGACTGACTAGTAATGCTGTTTGCATTGTTTAAACTTAGCAGAATTTGGATTTGTATCTGTACAAGCGTGCTCAAACTGAAGCATGTGAGAAGTGGACAATAACTTTTCACCCTAATCTGTGGCAGAATGGATTATTTACTCTAAAATAATCATTGAAATATGTTTTTCCCCATTGCAGCTGTCTTGTGTAAGCTGGTTGATTTGTTCTATTCACAGGAATCAAATCCTTGCAAAATGAGAGGGTTCCAACAAAATTCAGTGAACTGATGCAAACACAGTCGTTCTGTTGCTCTGTCTCACCTTCTGTGTTAACAGAACGTGTGTAGAAGTCTTGTCATGAAATTGAATCCTATTACTGCAGAAACTGTTTCCTGAGATACACACTGTGTCAAATACATGTATTGGATCTATTCTTCAATTTGACGCAGTGGGATCTGCAAGTCAAGGAAAAGAAACAAAACTATGTTGCAGTCTATATCAAAACCTGAGTACTCTAAAATAGGATCATATTCTTGTCGTGTCACTATCTGATAGACTTCCAGTGAGTTAAATGCAAGTATGTGATATTTGATGATATTTGCCAG
Organism: Atrichornis clamosus; assembly: GCA_013400975.1. Taxonomy (NCBI): domain Eukaryota; kingdom Metazoa; phylum Chordata; class Aves; order Passeriformes; family Menuridae; genus Atrichornis; species Atrichornis clamosus. The sequence continues at coordinate 139,252 of WBMZ01003320.1, forward strand.
AAATCATCAATTTACTTGTTTGAGTTCTTAACCTACTACATATTTAATTTTAAAAATAAATCTAAATAGCCAAGGCAGATTGTTCTTAATTACTTCATTTTTTTTTAGATTATAAACTTATTTGTGGCTGTCATTATGGATAATTTTGATTATTTGACACGTGACTGGTCTATTCTGGGTCCCCATCATTTGGATGAATTCAAAAGGATATGGTCAGAATATGACCCTGAAGCAAAGTAAGTTAGACCACTTCTCTCATATAATTTATTTGGTAAAAGCAATACAAGCAGAACACAGAATATTTTTGGGGAGTGGGTGTTTGGTAATTGATGTGTGTTGTTTTTAGGGGAAGGATAAAGCACCTTGATGTGGTTACGTTACTGAGACGGATCCAGCCACCGCTTGGTTTTGGCAAGCTGTGCCCTCACCGAGTGGCCTGCAAGGTGGGTTTCACCTGAGTTTGTGTCTGACTGCAAGAGGGTAAACCAAGCTGAAGTGAATAATGGTGTGTAAAGCAATATGTAGCAGCGGGTGAGAAGACAGAAAATTAATGGGAATTTAAAACTTTATAGAATCTGTCAGGCAAGATGTGTGATTTTGACAAGAATTAATGGCATTTTAATATAAAAATTGAAAAGCAACACAAAGGAGATGAATGATTAGTACACTATTTGAGGACTTCAGATATTGTGATTTTATAAATTTCAGTGGGAATAAGATCAAACCTTTTAATTAAAGCACTGTTGCAACAGTACTGTCTTTTGGATTTCTTGTATATCTGTTTTATAAATATGTGAGCTGACATGTAAACCATTGGGTTGGAATGGAATGTCACAAGGCATACTTAAAGCAAACCTATATCTATCTATATGCTAACATCAGCTATTCATTGAGTAGTGCTTTTAAACTAGAAGAGAAGAATATCCAAGTCAGACATTAGGAAAAGATTTTGGGAGATGAATAGTGTTCTTCTGACAGACAGGGTCGCAGCAATGCTGCTCTAGGAGAAGAACACTAATGCAGGGATGGACGGCACCACTGAAGAGTTACCTGAGAAATGAAAATCAGCTTATGACGACAGACCTGGTGCTCTGGTTTTTCACGGAGCATGAGGAACTCCTGGGAAACCTGGGACATGACTGCTTTTGTCCTTAATACTTGCACCATATGACTTATAGTCAAGAACTGGGCTTAAATGTTTGAAAATTATCTCAATAAATAGCTTAAGAAAACTCCTGGACAGTTTTAGCTTTTGTATAAGCATGCATGGAATTAATAGCAGAAAGGAGCAGTATTGGCTGCTTATTATACACAGTTAGGATGGAAAACAACCTTTTTAAAAGAACTTATATAATTTATATTCCTCTCAGTAATGCTCGTCTTTGAATACATCAGCTTTTCAAAAATTAACATTATGGGAATTTTGTTTCAAAGAAAGCAGCATCAAAATTTGTTTTCCTTTTCTCATTTACAGAGGTTAGTAGCCATGAATATGCCACTAAACAGTGATGGAACCGTCATGTTCAATGCTACTTTATTTGCTTTGGTTAGGACTGCTCTAAAGATAAAAACAGAAGGTAAGGTTCTTCACCACCTTTACTGCACTTGTCAGACGGTACAATGAAGAAAATTTGCAATTTATTTCTTTTGTTGGACATGTGTAAGGCTGCCTTGGTCTTGCTGGATCTGGTTTGCTTTTGGATGATGGATTCTATTCATGGTTGCTAGTAGTGATTTGCTAGAAAATGAAAGTAAAGGGATAGTGAGGGCAGAGCCCAAGATATCTCAGAAATTATTCTGTGCTTTCATCTGCTCAGATAAAAATGTGCAGCAGTGACATAACAGGAGTTCTACTGCAAGAAAAGAATGAGTTCCCCTCCCTGCCCAACCAAGGTGCTCCTTCCTCACAACCTTTTAGCTCAGAGCCTTGGTGCAACTGCAACTTTGGCACACTTAAAAACAACGTTCCCAGTCTGGTTGAGGCCAGTTCTGACTGGGTGGAATGGAATTCTGTCATTTGCATCAAAAAGCATCTTTTGCCATCTTTTATTGCTTTCTGTTCAATGTCTTCTATTCTCAGCAGAATTTGTGTTCCACTGGCGATAATAAATTTAGATTAAGGCCCCTCAGGCCTTGCTGTGGTTTAGATGAGCACTGCAAGGGATAAAAAATTACTCAGTACTCAGTTGCCTGAATTTTCAAGCCTGTACAATGGAGTAATTACTGTGATTAAATAAATAAAGGCTCAGCTTTGGATCAAGAAGGAAGTAGCCTGTAAAGAGCAAGTCATCACTTTCCGGACAATTTAAGAGGAAGGAGTGGCAGAGTGAGGCCAAGGTCTGAAAATCACAGCTGATCTTTGCAGTGCTCCAGAGCTGGATTTGAAAACCCCAGGAACTCTGTCTAACACCCTTTCTCCTCTTTAGTTGCTGTAGTAATTTTATCTGCTACATCACCTGGCTTAGGTTTTTCCCAAAGGATCCCTACCACAGTCTTTAATTGTATACAGCTAATTAATATCCAAAGGATCATTCATTGCATCTGGTTGAAACATAATTGCCATCCTCTGTTTTTCCATTTCTTTGCCACAGGTAACCTAGAGCAAGCCAATGAAGAACTTAGAGCAGTCATAAAGAAAATATGGAAGAAAACGAGCATGAAATTGCTTGACCAAGTTGTCCCTCCCGCTGGCGGTCAGTCTGAGAAACTTTGCCATGTGCTGTTCTCTGTGCATGTTGGTCTTGCCAGATTCTTAGGAACCAAGGAAATAAAACTGCTAAATTTTGCAATTATAATGTGATTAAAGGACAACAAAAAATAGCAAAATAAAATTATAGTCTAGTACAGTAGTTAATACATATAGGGCTGATAAGTGAAACTTAGATCAAAAAGAAAGAGAGGAAAATGTTATGCTTATTTTCTTGCTTGAAAAAAAATACCTTATTAGACCTAAATATAGTCTTAATTTCAAATCATTCAGCAAAATAAACTAGCTTGATTTCAGTGCATTGAGCAAAGCAACATGTTCTGTACTATGCTACATTATAGCTTATTTGCTTGTATATGTTGAATACTTCTGGGAGAAAAAACCAAAAAACATAATTGTCAGCTTAAAATATTTCTTTTGCTAAATTAATTAAGCAAGAAGCCAAATTATCTCAGTTACACTAGTTTGAACCAGAGCCATTCCACAGTCAACAGATGATGGAAATGGTTCAGATTCGTGCCAATAAGACTGAGATATGAATGTGGCCCATCTAAAGATATATCGAAATTCTAATGACACCAAATGTTTGTCAAAACTACAAGGCACGTTTATTAGATGTTCCTGTGTGCCATAAAATGACATGTCAATATCTCTCTTTGTAAATATATATATCCTGATATATATATTTAGCCTTTTTCAATATATACATTTTTATTAATACGCTGTAGTGTAGGTTCAGGTGACTGTTTTTTTACTTGCTTTTTCAAGTTTTAAAGGTGCAGGATCTGTTGCACTGTCACTCACACCCATGATATGTTTACCCAGACATTCAGGCCTCAGATCCACTGTAATCAGCTGGTGTTTCTCGTAGTTCACTGCACTTTCATAGCATTACAGCAGCTGCCAGGACTGCTCAGACTCCGGCCCTGGCCCGTGGTGGTGGAGGCTGGCCCTGGAAGGGGATGCTCCTGCCAGGAGGAGGAGCACGGTGCCTGCACTGCTCTTAGCAGGACCCAGGAGCGGCAGCAGCTCTGGCTGGAGGAGCCACTGGCTATTGGTGTGGTGGCTGCTGGATAATAGTGGGGATGAAGGCAAAAATTTGCCCAAATTGACTCTCCAAAGGGGAGCGGATACTGCACGTTTAAAACAACTTTTGTGTTCTACTCTGTTGTTTTTAGCCTTACACCTAAGTGCTTGCATGGCATAGATGAATCGCTTTGTTACTGTTGTAACTATGTGCTTGAGCTTTTTCTGCAGCCTCTGTTCCTTTCAACTATGAGTCTTTCCGAATATTCTGAAGCAATTCTGTTTTAGGGTGGTGGCATGGAATTAGTGTTGCCTCTTGCCAACTTTATTCCCCTACATTTTTTATTGAAATAGAGATGCATGCTTCAGAATAGCGAGCTCTGCCTGCCTAAATCAATCTGACAAAGAACCTGTACAGATTACATTCCTAAAACTAATTTTACATAGTAATTCCCTGTTAACTTCAGCTTCATTTCATTGCTGAATATAAGCTGTGTATTTATTTTCAGCTGTACTAAAATTCATTGCTTATGTTTATTCTGCAAATGTAGCTCTTCAGTGTAGGTAGAAGGCTGAAAACCTGAGTCTGCTCAATTGATAGGAAACAGTATGGCTTCTGCAACCCTGGATAAATAAGAATGTGTTGGGAAGTCCTACAGATTTATGAATTTTCAATTTCAGTTTACTTTATTCCACTGTGGGTCTTGTTATGATTTACCTGAAAACTTAAAATATTGTAAACCACCTAGAGAAAAAGAGGAATACAGCTATTTTACATTCATATGTCATAGGAGTGAAAATAGCTTACTGTACAGTAGAAATTAGTTTTGATGTTTAATCTTCAATGGAAAATTGTATATGAATTACCACCAGTGACAGCTGATAGTAATGATTTGCTAGGAGATGGAAAATTCTCTTCAGTATAAATCAACAAATCATCCAAATTCAATATATTAAAATCACTTGCACTTAAAAGTATTGCGAGTTCCAGTTTATAGTAGTTTTCTCCAGTGTTACTTATGCTGGTATTGCTGAATGCCAGGTCCTTCCTGTGCTTATGACTGTGTCTCCAGAACACTTATTTGCAGAGCAGAATGAAAATAATATCACATTATATAGGTTATAAATTATATAGATTATAAATAAATGCACTAGAAATAAACAGTTAATTCTTGGTACTGATTAGATAACTTATTACTATAACTTAGGCTATTAATAGTCAGCAACACATTTTCAGTACAGGAAAGTGGAACTGCTTTGCAAAAACAGAATATCAGTCAAATGTCTGATGAATGAATGAGACTAGAGAGTAAGAGAAATACATAAAACTCACTAAAGACTCACCTGTATTCTCTAAACTTCCCAGTCTCCACCTGCAAACCTGTTTAAACCTGCCTAATACTTTTTGCCCTCTTCCAAAAGCTTCCTTCTGAAATGATTCCTTTTGCCGTCACTAATTGTAATTAGAGATTTGTCTACTCTGTGGTCAGTTATGCTTAGCTGCCTTCCTATACCTGTCTATATCTGGCTATATGTGTGTGACTCAAAAAACAAAGTCAAGGATGGCTCCCCTTGGCCAGGCATCGGTTCCTGTGTGCACGTGTCTGCAGTACGACTGACTGTGCCTGTGACATCCACGTGCAGCTTGGTGACACAGGCAGACTTTGGCACGCACGGTTCAGCAAACTGGCAGTGCATTCGTCTGACACGCCTATGAAAAATTGGAGCATGTCCAGAGTGATCAATAAGGGCCCTTAATTTCTGCCTACTGGTGTTTCACAGGTGTTGTCACCTCAGGTACAGTCAGTGGTCGTGCAGTGTCATAGCCTGAGACATGCTCCAAGTGCAACCCATAGCAGTGTTTGTTATATCAAGTCTGTCACTTCTGTGTGCTTGTTCTTTCTAGGAGCCATTTGCTAACTCACTTCCGTAGAAGTTCTGTTCAAATACTTGCAACAAAATAGTATAAAGGGTGGGGAAGGGTTTATCTGGGGAGTTAAAGCAGAGCTGTGTTGCAAGTCAGTAGGTTCATCTAAATTAGGCAAGGCAAGTTTACATTACGTGCTCTATAAGAGATCTCGTCCTAGTTAATGCAAAACTCTCAAAGAGCTGCAAAGGAAGATTGCAGGTGAACATCAAAGCAAATGTTCACAAAAAGTTTATTAATTAGATTCATGGAGTTAATTGCAAAGGTTTTTACTGCTGAGATGGAATCCATAGACTGGTGAGCTTTTCTCACGAGCTGTGGCATTCCTGCTATTTCCTGCTAGTTCCCCCTTTCCTGAGCTGGGGGGACTCAGACCTTTGAGGAGTTGTCAGAGTTTGGCAGAGCAGGCTCTTCGATGTACTGAGACATTTCCTGCAACAGACTGGTCTCCCAACCAATACCTTTTGAAGCAAATATTGTAATTATTTTTGTTTTGATGTATTTAAAGACAAACTGCTGGGAGAAGACATTCTGGGTGCATTTTCAGTGAAGTTAAAGCCTGTGGCACATCTCACATGCATACAGCCCATTTCAGATGTTATAAGGAGAGGGGCTGGCCTGGCAAGGGTTTTGCATTCTGAGATGAATTTTATCACAGAGGTAGAAATGAATTTAAACAGTATTGTCCATGGATTGGATCCCCTATCCCATTTGTTTTTAATGTGAAAGTAAATCACTAAAAGAAGAAAGTCAATTTAAATCTGAAAAGTCAATCATTACAGGTTAAAATAATATTGAAATTACTATCATCCGTGAGATATGTTGGCACATATTATAGAAAAAACAAAGATACATGGACACTGTTTTAATCAAATGTTAAAAAGAATCCATACCTTGTAACAGGTGTGTAAAAATGGGTCTGAGCATGTTAGATTTTGGTCTTCAGTCAAGGCACGCCTGTACAGAGTAACCCAGAGCCTGAGATGTGAGAAGCACCTGAATGTCCCAGCAAGGGCAGCTGGAATGATGGAAACTTTCTGCCCATCAGGATGATCCCTGACAGCAGAGAGAGCCCTGATGTCTAAACCACACCAGTCCCCCTTTATGTAGAGCAGGAGCCAGATAGAAATCCTGTTGCAAATGTCTACCTCAGGATACTCAAAAACAAGGAGAGATTGGACAGCAGGAAGGCAAATGGAACTTCATGTCAGAAAACTCTGGGGAAAAAAAGGATGTGACAACAAAAGCAATGTTTTTGAACAGAAAACTATTCCTAGTTTTCTGGCAAGCATTAGTCATGGAGAGATCAGACTTGCCCTGCTGAATGATTCAATGGACTCGTAAACAGGCACATACATCCTTAACATGCTGTGAACCAGGTAATTTGGGTGTCCTCACAAGGCACCTGCCTTTGAAATTTTAAAAGTGGATTTTGTTCACAACAGTGACTCTGTAAAAATGCTACATTTTATTGCCCTGGCTGTTTGTCTATTGTTTGAATTGTATTCAATTAACTGATGGGAATTATTTTCATGCCTATCAGCATCACAGAGCTGACACAATAAGTAATGTGGGAAAGCACCATGTTGTTTTATATTTTCAGTTATCAACATCACCTATGGAGAAGGTGGTGAAGGACCACATCTTAAACATATAGAAAATACATTAAATTGTACCCTCTGTGGGATTTCCTCAGTCTCTAGAATCTGTCTTGTCTTATCTGACAATAAGCAGAAGATACTGTCCAACATGAGTGTCTGGGACACAGAATTCAAACTGGAAGATGCTCAGGTATTACAGTGGGGGCGTGACACCAATTAAGCAATACACAGAGTGAGACAGGCTGTAAAGGTGTCCAAACCCTTCAGTAATCAGAACAAAGCTACAGCAATACACTGACAAGCAAATCTGGTTCAGCAGTGACAAAAAAAGAGATGTAGGCAGAGTCATTCTTACAAACATCAGTGTATGTGAGTCATAGTAGCTTTTAGTTAATCTATTTACTCCAAGTAAGTAAAGCCAGCACTTCAGCTTCAGAATATACAAACATGTTTATGGTTTTGTTAGAGACTTAGAAGCACATGAGTCTTGGTAAAGTATTGTATTTTCTTCTTTGTTAAGGATGAGTTCACTTAACTGATGAACCGAGCCTGCTTGCTAAAACATTGCTTTTAAGCCAGTTACAGGTTCCACTGTTGTAAGCTGAAAGCATAGTTTGTATTGCACCCATCACATATTTCCCCCCCCAAAGCAGATATGAGTGTACAGGCTATTGATAAATGTGCTGACTTGGGAGAGATCTGTCTGGTCTGTTCATTTAGATGATGAGGTAACCGTGGGGAAGTTCTATGCCACCTTCCTGATACAGGACTACTTTAGGAAATTCAAGAAACGCAAAGAACAAGGACTGGTGGGGAAATATCCTGCGAAGAATACCACGATTGCCCTGCAGGTGATTTTGTTTTTACATTTTTAACTAACCATTTTGTGAGCTTACTTGAAATGGCAGGTAGATGAATATTGATGATTGTGCAGTGCTGCCAGGATTTTATTTAGCTGGGACACTTTTGGCCCTTATTCATCAGAAAAGTAAAACGTAATCCTGCTATTCTGTCTGTAACAAGGTAAGTGCAAAAAGTTATTCTCTATGGATTAATCAAACAGTAGCAATGGTTATAAAATTTCTTAGCAAGTCCAGTTGATAAATCACAATCTAAAGTTGCTGATATAAAATTGGATAAATAAAGTTCTGAGCTATCATTTATGTTCTTTGTTTTGCTTTAAATGTTTAATTTCTTGTGTTTCTACAATGCTACAAGCCAGTTCTCAGGGCATTTCCTACTGTGCATTACCTGATAGTAAAGAGGTTTTCATACAGTATCATTTTTCTTAGTTCTCATAGTTCTTTTTCTTTTCCACTAACGATTACATGATTTGCACTTGTGATATGGTGAAATATCTTCCTATTTTTTTAATATTTGCAAGTTCTGAACTTCACATTCATCAGTTTCTTTCATAGGAAATAATATTAACATACTGCATTAATGTCACACACTTCTGTCTGTCTCTCAAAACAAGCTACCAAATGGAAACCAGGACAATAGATTTGGCCATCTGTCTCTCAACAGGCCTGCAGCAAGCAGTCCATAGAGTACACGTGACCTAAAGAGCATATTCTGACAACTTCTTTCCACTGGTACCCTTTGTAGAATGAACTTTGAAACAGGCAAATGGAAAGCTGTTCTCAAATAATTCCAGACGTCATACACTGCACTGGTTTTTTTTGGATTAGTACTTTGTGAATTTCAGTTAATGATGAGTAGTTTGCTACAAATCAAAAATATATTTAATGTTTCTGATACTTTTTTTATTCTGATGCCAAAATTTGGGAATATACTGTGGAAATCCCTTTCTAAAAGAGGAGAATTGTGTTAACCTGTTTCAGATACTGTTTTCTTTGCTAAAAATCCTGCTGGTTTGTACTTCAGTTCAGCAGAATGATGTTTGCTGTGTTAAGTGGGCAATTTGTTTCATTCCTATTTCCTAAGAGTGTCTCTGCTGGCAGCTCTGACACCCATTGTGTTCCAAGTCACCATGAGCATAAGAGATGCAACAAGCAGGGAAACAGTCACCAAAATTCTTGCTATTGATTTGTGAGCATGTGGCCAGCCAGCACTGTATGAACTATATTTGCATTGCATGAAAGAAGAGAAAATCATGAGCACTGGAAGTGATAAAAAGGCTGTAAGCAGTTCAGAGGGAAGTGAAAGACACTGGATTTTTAGGGAGGACTTTTCAGACTTTATTGCAGAAGCATTTGAGCATAAGGAGCTCAAAGTTAGTTTTAAGCCAGAATATTACAGGTTTCTGCTTGTGTTTTTGAAGTTGCACACATAACAATGTAGACAACACCACTGAGCTCTCAAATGTGCATGTGCTCTGTTGTTTATTATCAGACTGTGCTTCCTGTTCAATGACAAAGTTGGAGGGCAAGATGGAACTGGAAAGAATTAGCTCTTCCTCTCTCCTTAGACAAATATTTTTCAATTCAAAACAGATATAAAAATAACCATGAATCTCGGCTAGAGGTCTGCAAAAGCCTATGGGATTTGAGGCACGGCATCTTTTTTTCTGATTAAAACAATGCCCCCATGGTATTAAAATGAGCCAGACTCAGTAGATGGGAAGATTCTTTCTTTTTCCCCATCGTCCTCGGTTCTGCTTTTTTCTTTCTAACAAATCAGTTGTAACTTGACTTCATTTACCAAATAAAAGTGGAAATACCTTTTCAAAGAAACCTGAAACCTGTGGTTGGAAAAAAAAGCCCAGTCTTACAGGTTTTCAGTCCAACATATAAAGGAATAATATAATTTTGTACTGGAACCTACAGCAAGTCCTATTCAATGTTGTGTTTTTTAGAAAAATTAATTTGAGAAAAATTAATTATATGCAGATACAGCTTTAAAACAGACCTTGATATCTTTCTAAAAGAGATGTTCTACTTCAACAAGGAATTGATTTCTTCTGATCAGTGCCCCTGAGAATAGCCCTGTGGGATGTATTATTGGGAATTACTGGAAATGATCACAGAGGATCTTTTTTGCTTTATAATGTATAAAAATCCGGTGTCTCTGTTTTCAGCCTCTTCATTCCTGGCTTTGTCCGAGTCTTAAAGTCTTGTAAAACTTCAATGTTTTTAAAAGACTTTGCTCTTAAGAAGCATTTTTGGCAGCATAATTTATGGGAATATTGTCCAGTTTGTTTCTCAACTATAGACATTTTTTTGGATGATCTGTGAAAAGCTTGTAACTATGAAAATATTACTTCAGTTCTTGGAGAGCAAGTAGTCACTGTTTTTCCATTTATTCTCTCAAATGCTTCAAGTAAACTAATGTTTGCATACCTCTCTGGTAAACAATATACTAAGAGCAAAAACATGCAGTATCACTCTGTTACCCAGTTTTTCAGGGAAGCTGGTGTGACTGTTATGTCAATATAGCAGAAGTGCTCCAGCCTCTGATTAGTGCATTAATTAATCAACCATGCTGCACATAAAATACTGCAGCACCTGACTTTGCCTACAAAGACATGGATAGAATAGATGATGAATAACAACAGAAAAAAAACTTGTCAGCCTTCTCTCCTCTCTGGAGGGAAAATTATCCCCAGCTACGTCTGAGTTCTGGCACTGAAATCTGACAGTAAATACTGGACATTTATTTTTATTCTTGGCTGTATTTACCTTTTCTGTTGTTTTGAGAACTTTTTTTGAAATTACAAACTTCCTATAATGTGTGCAGGCACGTTACTTCAGCAGCAGCTTTTAATAAGTTTCTCTAAACCAGATAAGATTTCACAGTATCTGGTAGTCATGATAATACCACTACAAACAGCCTCTGCTTCCTGAACTGCTGGACATGAGAGCAGGAGAAGCTGGGCTACATCTCTCTGTAACTTTGAGCTCTGTCATTCAGAACACTTCTATACTAGGAGTTGTTTGCTTAGAGCTTTAAATATGTTCTTGTACCAGGCTAATACGAAAAGGCTTTCCAGCTGTCAGATTCTTCTATTTGTAAAGAACCAGACCACATATTCTTGTTTACATCTCACCCCATTGCAGACCAGTTGTCATGCTGCAAAATCCTTAAGCAAACAAGCAGATAAAAGCAACGTCACCTGCTCCAATTTGTGTCAAAAGCCATGTGAGCTATAAATGCTCTTGTATTTTTGCTGATATCGGTGACTTTCTCTTGGGGTAACTTAAGTAGTCAATTAGTAAAAAACATGGTTCCTAAGAATCTAATAAACTCTGCAGTTCCTGCACTATCTAGCCTGGCTTTCCTTATCTCCTTTCTCCTGCAAGAGAGGGAGAAAAGAGCCTGCTATCAAGCTTTACAGTCCCTTCCTAACCCTGAGGTGAGTTACAGTTTTGAAGGCTGCATTGTTTGCTGGGGTTTTTACTATAGTTTCATTTAGTACTTTAGAAAATACAGAAGGGAAATCCTGTAGCTGTCAAAGGGCTTAAGGCCCTGTTCTTTCAAGAGAGTTACAACTCCTTTTTTTTTGCTTTATTTCTTTTTAAACTAGTCCTTTAGTTATAATCTAGGATATTAAGTTGGGTGTCTTGCTTTTAGCTAGGACTATTTTAAACATTTTCTTCTCATGCTGCTGTCTCTGATAGAATGACTTGTATTAGCATAGGCAGAAAAATGATGTAATCTTTACATGCAAGATAAAAAGGTTTTTAGAACTGCAAAGCAAAATCTCCACAATATTACAACTAGAATTGAATGTCATAAAAAATAATGTTTTCAGCAAGAAAAGCACTTCCAGAAAAAATGTAGCATAAAATACAGGGAGCCGTCTACACTGTCTTTAGATGGCTGAAGAGAATTGCATAAAATTCTATGAGCTCAGGAAAGTCCAGTGAGGTTTTCTACAGTAGTTCTGTTTCACCAAGTGTGGGAATAAATCTTCCCTTGGAAGCTAAAGATTCAGTCTGTGGACCCAGGAAGTCAGACTGGCCAAGGAGCATGCGTAAAAATGCTGTTCTTAGAAGATGTCTTCAGAGAGACACACAGAGAATTTGATTTCAAAGTAAATGAATGCAAGAATAAGTACGGAATACAGGGTGTTTTTTTGTCATTAAAGCTTAGGCATTTTAATACATGAAATTGAAACTTGAATCCTTTACCTGAGTTTTGTTGGGTTGCATGAACCCAAAACTTGTGAACTGTGTCACAAGAATGCCACTGGCGGCCCCCTCACATTTTTGGGCCAAAACCTCAACTGCTGTAAAGGAAACAGCTTCTTCTGACGTTGGTTTTGAGAAATGTTTGTGTGGGAGAAGAAACAATGAAAGTTTGGATCGAGTTAGAAAGTTAGAACAGAGCTCCCTGCCAAACTACATTTGCTTTGTGAATGCCAGAATGTGTAGCAGGCAGGAATTCCTCTTCTTACTCCACAATAACTTCATTCAGAGTGGTTTTTATTCTGTAGAACTCAGGTTTTCCTTAAGGATGCAGCATTTGCTGTTAGCCTAACCCAGGCTGCTGTTTGGGCACGTGTCAGAGAGGAGGAAGCAGCCTAGAAAGTGAAGAGGGTCTCAGGGCAATGGTTATCTGCTCAGGCTATTAAGTCAAGGAACTCTTTCTGCTGTGAAGTTTCAAATTCCTCCTCTCTCAGAAAAGAACACTTCAAATTATAGGTAACAGCAGTTTGTCTAAACTTGCATATTGTCACCAAAACAGAATTGCAATAACAATGTCCCTTGGAACCCCACAGTGTCTTCTGCAGATCCAGGGGAATTCACCCCCTTATGAAGGGAAGAAAACAAGAGGCTCTGAAATGATGGGTGGCCAGTTTGAGTCAGCTGTTTATGCCATTTTTGTTGTGTTACACATGCTCCGAGGTCATGAGAAAAAAGGGCTTCCATTGCCTTTCTTGTGCTATTGACTGATACTTATGCAGTGACAACAAATGTATTTTCTGGGTCAGAAAGAGATGTCTTTGTGTAATGATGGAAACTTATATTGAGCCAAACAGTAGTCACATTGCAAGTAAATGTTAAGTGAAGCATGAGCAATTTTAATTACTTTCATCTAGCACATAGAGGGAATGAATTTATTCTACACTATTTTTCCTAGAGAAAATATTTACTGTAAACTAGGTAACATTGGCATCTACATTTCACATTTATTTACATATAACCCTCTTTGTTAACACACACAAAAGTTAAAGGATATTTCCTTTCACATCCCAAGTACGCAAAAGCACTGGTTTATTGAGCTGAACCTGATTTTGGAAACATGTTTCAGATTAAACTAATTATGCTTTCTTTTTTTCTCTGCAAATGTTGTAACTATTATTAACACTGCAGTAAATGGTAACAGAAAATGAAAACGCCAGACCCTCTGGTAGGCATCAGCAGAGGGGTTAATTTGTTGCTCGAGTTCCATGTAATTGTGCTCCCATGTTGATGTGGTGTTCACAGAAGGGCTTGGCTGGAAGGCAGCCTGGGCTGGAAAAGCTCAGAGCCTTTGTGCAGCTGTAGAGCAGCGCGCTCAGCGCCAGCGCTGGGAGAGGGGCTCTGCGAGGATGGAGAGCTCTGGGCAACCAGGACTTGACTACTATGTCTCTTATGTTCACTGCTATAGTGTAGGTTATTCACCTGTTTTTCTGCATGCTTATTTTCTTATTTTAGTAGTTCTCGCATTGTGTTCTGTTCATACTAACCTAAATTTATTTATTTTTCTGTTAAAGTGTCGGTGTAGCTTTGAGGTTTTTTGCTCTTTGTAGTTTTCTTTGCTATAAAATGAGCAAAGATAGTAAAAACATGTTCATTACCTGTAAATGTAGTGGTTTGTAGGAGCATTTTTAGAATCATAAGCTTTCGGATTCTGAAGCTCTGAAGATCTAAGTACTTAGAATTAATGTTTATGCTTTTTTCCAGTTCTACTTGCTTTATACAGTAATGTACATAAATATAGTTCATTGTTCTAAAGTGTGTGAAGCAAAGCTTACGTTTCCTGGTATCATTTTAAGATGACTCCAAAGAGGGACCACTGGGTATTGTACTGACTGGAATCAGTGTAGGTGACAATGATTTTTATTATTTAAATAAGGGTATTGTGTTTGTACTTCTTAAACTAAGCTTTAACTTCATCTATGTGTAGATTGGACCATACCTTAAAGTGGCTGTAGACTGAGTTTAGGTACAGGGAAAATTATATTTTTCTAGTTCCGGTATTTATAAACATTTAAATGTTTTTCTAAAAGTCATGACTCTGGAGTCTTGCAGTATACACATATTTCTTTATACAAGACATATATCTAAAATGGTGCTATTTTCTAATGCATGCTATAGGTGTGGAAAGTTGATTTTAAATCTATTTGGCATTTGTTAAAAGCAGTCTTTTCAAGATATTTACATGTTTAACTTTTAAATGTTTTAATATTTTGGTATGAGGTGTCTTTCAAGTCCCTTAAAGCATAACTCTAAATAAGCTGTATAGGGATAGAGTTATTGGTCATATGACGTTTTTCTCACTGAGGGTGAGGGACTCCTACAGTTCTGTTACTTCTGCATATGAAAGCACATCTGTATCATTTCAGTGATGTGTCAGAGGCGGGGACATCATTCGTTGTCTCTTGAGATGCTATTTAGGACCCAGCACTGGTGTATCAGTGCCTTGTGCCATCTTGAAAACATTGCAGGTGCTGTTGTGCCTCCTAAAGCACAGCTGCACAGAATTATCATGTTCATCTGAAATCATTTTGTGCATTTATGGGACAGACTAATTAACGACATGCTTGGGTTTCTCATGTAATTATGTTGTTCAGCACCCTGTGTGTCACTGGTTTGCTAAGTAACCATTGGACTGCTACATCTCATCTTTCTCATGCCTACAAGGAAAACAGAAGAAGCAAGGCAGGAAAAAAATATGAAATTTTGGATAGATCGGTGTGTCTGAGCAAGAAATAACTTATTTTGCAAACCTCTAGTGAAATCTAGAATTAGAGCCAAAGACTGTGAGGAAGTAATTCCTGTAGAACACTCAAATTTGTCTTTTTTTAAAAAGTCATTAGAGCATGATGCTTTAGGAATGTGGCAAGTCTTGAACCACTATATGTAATAACAAAAAGTTTTATAAAGTTAATAATACCTTATAAAGGGTAATAAGTGCCTCGTAAGAACTTAAGCAGCTGTAGTGAAAAAGAAACAGGTACACCTTTGACAAGGGTAGA
The DNA here is from genome assembly GCA_013400975.1 of Atrichornis clamosus. Taxonomy (NCBI): domain Eukaryota; kingdom Metazoa; phylum Chordata; class Aves; order Passeriformes; family Menuridae; genus Atrichornis; species Atrichornis clamosus. The sequence goes on from WBMZ01003320.1 coordinate 154,659, forward strand.
CAAATCACTGTCCAGGCTCTCTTTTTTGACAAGTCCCAGCTGCTCAGCTTTTGTTTTAACAGAAGGAATTATCTCTGGTTTAAATGTAGTGGTTTTTAGAACCTCACAAATGGAGGATGTGGTGAGCTCCCATTGTTCTCTTGTCTTGCTGAGTGGACTAAAATGTGCAATATTATGTAGGGAAATGTGTGTCTGAAGGACTGCTCTTCCCTGTAAACTAAAGAAGAGATTTGGGGAAGGTTGGTTTGATATTGCTGTGCACTTTTTTGTTTAAGAGATCTTTGATTTGATTTTGAAGTGCTTGAAGGTAGAGTTAAATGTTTGATCGGCCCATGCTGCCTTTTCAGTCATTAAATGTTGTTCAGATAAGGGACATAGAAGTACCAATTCCTGTGTTTTTATGTCAGCCCCACTTCAATGGTGGCTGATTCATCTAACGAAGGATTGTCTTATCAGTAAGAGCTCAGTGTGAGAACTTCTATCACTATATGGTGCTCCCCTGTCATAAACATTTTTCTGAGATTACTGTTGGATTGCACCAAGTAAAATGAGACAGTACATGGGAGTAGTCATTTTAATGATAGAGTTCACAAAATTGTTATAGGTAGTTCTGTTAGACCAAATAAACTGAGGAATATTTAAATTCTGCAGCCAGGTGTTGCTTTTAGAGCAACTGTGGCTTCAGTACTGACTGTGAGTGAGTAAAGCTGCTGAGTTTAGTGTAACTAACATATGCATTTACATACAGGAACCCAGGTTTTCATCTCCGACTACTGACTGTGTAATTGCAAGGGGTCTGCTACATGGAGATGAGTATTACTGGAGAGAGATGAGATGATAAAGGCTGCCTGCTTTCTCTTGAGTAAAGGAGGGGTAATTCACCAAGAAGTAAGCCAGAAGGCGGTTGGAAATGCAATCAAAATTAAATTACTATTCAATATGTTGCTGTCAGACACGTGGTTTTCTTGACTTCCAGGCATATATTTTTGGGACTTTGTCAAAATTTGGCACACAGACATATGAGCTAGTATTTTTTTGTCAGGGTTAAAATTTCTGCTGCTGCTGTCTGAGAATGTGGTGTTCACACTGGCTGGAAGGCAGCCTGGGCTGGAAGCTCAGAGTTCTGTGCAGCTGTGGAGCAGCACACTCAGCACCAGCGCTGGGAGAGGGGCTCTGCGAGGGTGGAGAACTTGGGCAGTCGTTCCCTTATACTCACTGCTACGGTGGAGGTCAACTCAGCATGTTTTCTGCATCCTTATCTTCCTTATTTCAGCAGGTGTTACATCGCATTCTGTTCATACTAACCTCAGTGTATTTCTGTTAAAGTGACAGTGTAGCTTTGAAGTCTTTTGGTCTCTTTAGTTTCCTTTGCTCTAAAGTAATCAGGTAGTGAGTGTGAAATCCTAGGAACTATTCTTGCTAATGATCAAATAACCAAAATATAATAGCAGTCCTCTACTAAATAAATACTGCATTTGTCTCTGCTAAATAAATAGAAACCTTTGGTCTTTCACTTGAAAATCTGTACATTAAGGTGTTAACTTTGCTTCCCTTTAGCACCTTACAAAATGATGACATTAGCAACCTTGCTAAAGCTTTGACTATGCAATTAACATAAGAAGTGGGAGCAAGCACAATGTATTCATGAAGTGAGCATTGTATATTAACTCACTAGTAAATGAGTTTTAGAGCCTTGTTCAATTATAGCATAACTCTCCAAGTTCATCCCTGAGAAAGAAAATTGAATTGCCAAATACCTGTAGCTAATACGATTAGTCAGGTGCCTTTTTCAGGAAGTGAAATACTGGAGTGAGTGAAACTTGAACTGGAGCCTGTAGTTCATCTACACCATTAGATTCAAAGTTTTTTGTTTCATCCCTTTCCAGGTTCTGTTTGCCCACACTACATAAACACCATTTTTCTCCCCAAAATATTTGTTGCTGCTTTGAGTGGAAATCTGATTGTGATGCAGTGCTGTGCTCCTGGGAATGTGTGTTCTAACAGCACGAATGGGACCAAGCCATGGTTGGGGCCCTTCAAAGTCCCTGTGGAAACACACAAAATTCTCTACACATCCTCATGCCCCACCCAGGCCAAGTAACATGCAATGTCAGTGTTGTGCTATAGAAGTGCAGCTGTGATGGGCTGGGACAGCCCTCATATCTCCTTCAAAATTGCTAAAAAATAATAAATTTGGTTTTGAGATCATAATAAAAAATTGAGCCAAGTGCAAGATTTTTAGTAGTAAAGTAAGTGTAGTGGTAGTGAAGACTTAAACTTACACATCTTTGATTTCTTCTGAACCTGGGGAGATAAAAGAAGTTGCTGGGAAGAACAAGATTTTTTTTCTTATTTCAAACCTAACAGCCAGATTTAAATCAGGAAAAATATCTTTTTGAAGTAAGGCAGGCCTGTACAAAAGCACTGAGTTCTTGGCATGACATCTGTTTCTTCTCTGATGTGCAGGTCTGTCCTTGACAGTTTCAGCACTATCCCTTTTCCTAAAGGTTTCTTGTGGTAGCAAACTTGAGAAGAATATGACCCAATGTGTGCTGAGTCCATGCTGCTGTAACTCAATGGTTTTCCGTCCTGAACTGAAGCTTTAAATCAAATACCTGCATACCACAGTGCAGTGCAGATGAGCTGGAATTATTTCACTGCTTTCTTTTCCATCTGAGCTCTGCTGAAATTGCTGTTGCTATAGCAAAGATCTCCTTGTGTTTCCTTTGTTGACACAGGCTGCAAACATATTTTTAACATTAAATATACATCTCATTGAAATGCATTTTATTATAATTCTTGCTGATTACTTATACCTTATTATAAGACTAATTTTTTTTCTATAGGGGTCCATAAACATCAGTCAGTATGTACACTGCAATAATAAAGATGTGATCACCTCAGCAGGGTTGTCCTGGAATATATAAGCCTTTTATTAATAGCAGTAAAGAAACTTACAGCAGGATGCATCCTCTGTGGTTGTCAGGATACAAAAACTTGTTCACTGTCCTTTAAAATAAATTTAACACCTGTAATTAAAGAGTGAGAAAGAATTTGCATTCTTAATGTGTTATGGTATTGTCATTGATTTAGGCAGGACTAAGGACACTTCATGATATTGGCCCTGAAATACGCCGAGCTATATCCTGTGACTTGCAAGATGATGAACCAGAGGAAAACAATCCAGAGGAGGAGGAAGATGTTTATAAAGTAATGTCAGAACACAGTCATGTGAATTGTTTTATCGTATAATATGAGAGTAAAGAATGACCTTATCCTTGAATATGAAATAATATAATAATAATACTTTAAACCCCCCTCAAATCAGCAAAGCATAAATATTTTATAAATAGGTATATTTTATAAATAAGTACATTTAATGTATAAATCTATAGAAATGCTAGGACCAGGACCAGGACACTTGCTTTTCATCATAAATTTAGAACTGTTCCTGCAGGGTGGTTCTCTTGCCCCTAATTCTTTCTCATTAATTCTTATTTCCTCTTAAGCAAATCCTAAAGAAAGGTATGAATCTTGCCATCTCAAATTTTGATAGTGGCAAAGTTTAAACTGGTTTCAACTTCTGCAGTGGTAGATAGGAAGAAGAGAATGAAATTCTCTGTCTCAACAAACACAGAGGTGCGTATTTTAAAATGAATGTGTGAAATTACATAGAGGACAACTAAATATAAATGCCATTTCCAGTCCTGTGAGGAAGATCAAAAAGAATCAGAAAAAAACATTAGTTTTCCTCTTTAATGCTATTTAGTCCTAAATGGTGAACACATAAAGTTGGTGTTGTAGTCAGAGGCAGTCTGAAAACGATTTGCCAGCCAGCAAGAAAACTGATTTTTTTACTCAAGCATTTCAGAAGAAGCAGATGTAAAAGCAGGCTTCTGCAGGAATTATGTCAGAAGCCCCATAGCTTGCCACTGTCCTTTGCGAAAAGGAGGATGTGGCACTGGAGACAGTGCCCCAGCTGCCGTCAGTAGATGCATTTCTCTGCCAACCATCATTACCTCCTGTCTTCTCTAGATTGAGCTGCAAGACAGACTGCTGTCATCCAAGACCCACACCTGGCTAGACAGGGAGGCTACATAACCTGGGTCAGGTGTCACAGAGAGCTGCATGTCACAGTCATAACTTAGCACTTCATCCTCTCTTTCGCCATCCATTACACTCCCAGGGCTGGTAAAGAGTAACTACTCTTTCTTGTACCTCTGTGAGAAGAAAGAATGGAAGCACTGAAGCTGAATGTTCCCTACCTGAGATTTGCTTGCAAGCTGTTGCATGGCACTCCATCCTGTCTGAGTGACGCCTGTTGCAAACCACTGCTCTGGGAGAGCAGGAGAGAATTCCACCAAAGTGTGCTCAGAAATTAAGCAAACACGTCTCGTTCTGAGGAAGTTGGTGCATGTTCATGTATGGGAATCCGGGTTTCTCCTGCGTAGTAAAATGTGGAGAAAGCTGGATATGTCACTTTTAGTTGTGTGGAAAAGAATAGTGATCACAGCACACTGTCAATTTGACTCTGAAATACAATATTGTCATCACCACAATCATATCCCTGTCACTTCAGGAGATCCCATCTGAAGTATCATAAAATTAGAAAGAAAAATCACAGGTTATTTGAATTGCTACTTTTGTATGCATGTAGGAGAGAAAAAAGTAAGTTGTCACTGTCAAAAGTATGTTCTGTTAAGGTATCTGATATAATTTTTTCTTTCTTTTCCCCTGAAACAGAGGAATGGTGCCCTCTTTGGCAACCACATAAACCACATTAGCAGTGACAGACGAGATTCATTTCAGCAAATCAACACCACACACCGTCCCTTACATGTCCAGCGGCCTTCAATTCCCTCTGCAAGCGATACTGAGAAAAACATTTATCATCAGGCAGGAAACTCTGTGTACCACAACCATCATAATCACAACTCAGTAGGAAAGCATGTTCCAAACTCAACAAATGCCAATCTCAATAATGCCAATGTGTCCAAAGCCCATGGAAAACACACCAGTTTTGGAAGTCGTGAGCACAGATCTGAAAACGGTTACCGTTCACACTCCAGGACTGATCATGAGAAGCGTAGAAGGCCAAGCAGTAGGAGGTAAACTTACAAATGTATCTTTGCTTTTAATTTATAAATGCACTATAAGAGACTTAAGCTAGGTGAAATTACCTTGGAACTTCATTTCTGTTACCTTCTGATGTATGAAATGTATTTAAAATCTAGCTCTGATGTATGGGAAATGCATAAAACTTCACTAAGGTTTGAAAGTAGCAGTTTTCCTTGTACTGAAATCATTAATTACAGCACAGACATTGTAATCACCAAAGAATTTCTTTAACTGACTTGTTTTAAAAATATTTTTCTCATTTTTATGCCTTACCTGGATAGAACACGCTACTATGAAACATATATTAGGTAAGTTGATATTGTTCTGACATAATTGAAGAGGGCAAAGTAGTTTTGCTTATTTACTTTTTCTCCTTTCCATTTTCTCTTTTCTTTTCTCTTTTCTAAATTAACTCTACAACAGTATGTATGCTTGATAACTCAAGTGACAATTTCTAAAGTCAAATTTTTCACTGCCTGTTCTAAAAAGGACAAACTTCTGGTAAAGTTCAAAATTATGCAGGCCCTTTAGAAGTCCAGGCAGGTTTCTGCAGTTTTCAATGGGCTAAAGATCACAGCTCTTGTTAAAAATTGACTTGAAAAGACTGGAAAACCCACTGGTGTTAGTTTTGATAAATGTTAATGTGTACAGTTCCTTTTATAGGGGACCCAAAAACTTTCCTAGTCTTATGTCTGAATATTTTCTAAGAGTTTTAAAATCTATTGTTTCAGTTGAAGTGCATTGGTAAATGGACGTTCAGTGGTGGTTTTAATGTCTAGATTTACATATCCATTTCAGATTTCTCTTGGAATGCCTCAGTGAGAACTCCTTAATATTTGAGCCGTTTGGCAAACTTCAGACATTTGAGAGAGGCTGTGTTTCTTCAAATGACTGAATGTATATAATGTAAAAATGCCTTAAATGTATTTGACTTCACTGAGCATCCTCTTATTAATTATTTTTCTATCTATGCCAAAAGGAAATAAGGGGAGGTCATCTTTAAGAAGCAGATACAGAACTGTTTCTTGAAGAAACAGAACTCATATTCTGAACTGCTCTGCACCACTATAACACCACCTTCTGAACTAGAGAGTTGTTAATGCTTGTCTTTTTATTTTCCTTTGAAGCTCATTAAGAGAACTGTGTGTAAAATAAGCAATACATAATTGATATAAATAGAAAAACAAAAAGTATTTCTTTGCTACTTACAGATCTGACACTGGTGATGGGCGGCGGCCAACTATTCGCCGTGAAGAACATGAAGTCCAAGACTATTGCAATGATGATCATTACTTGGGAGAGCAGGAATATTTTAGTGGAGAAGAATATTATGAAGATGACAGTATGTTGTCAGGAAACAGGTGAGGATATTTGTTAAATACAATATTTTTGTTAAATAAAAATATTTCAATATATTAAGTACATAGCTGTAAAGGCTTTACTAAGCACACTCACACTGCAAACTCTCTAATGAAGTTAATACTCCACAGCTGCTGAAATGTGAAATAATGAGTAGGAATAGTGTTCCAAAGATCTTTTGTATGTGGCACCATGTGCTGACTCCAGCAAAACTTCTGTAACAAATTCAAAGGAAGCAGAAAGTTCCTTTGAATTGAGTGTCAACTAGATGGTACATAACCAAGGAATTGTTTCATTTGTAAATAAAATTTCATGTGCAATGGAAGATGAACAAGCTCAGCTAGAGGAACTTTTTGAAATGGTTTTCTTCTTCTAATTTAACTTAAAAAGAAACTGGTAAAATGTGAACTGAGACCACAAGGCACTACTGGCTGGACCAATATAGAATTGGAAAACTTCCTTTCCTCATTTTCCTCCTATAAGGACTGCCTTCACCAGCTGAATTCTGGCAAGATTGCATCCTAATCTGCATCTTGTTGGTTTGCTTAATAGCTAAGATTTGCATGAAAGCTCAATTCTACAGAATTCTCAGGTCACTACTTTTTTTGGTGTGGTAATTAGCATCAAATAGCACCCTTCTCAGATCTAATTTTAAGCAAGAGAAGTATCCAGAATTTAAGAGGCTTAAATCCATTCTGAGTTCAGTGCTCCTGAATGTTACCTGGGGCTCACAAGAGAGCATGGCAGGAGTAGAAGAGAGTATTTATATTTTTTTTTAAGTAGTGTGCAACTGAGGTCTTACATTTTGGCCTGTACTGGTAAGAAAAGTCATTGAAAATATAACTTGATACAAATTTCACCTGAGAATTGAGTATGCAACTGTACTGGTACAAAAATGTATGCCCACTATCTCAAAATTGTACAGAAACTGGATTTTAAATGTGAGTTGTGCAATTATATAATGTAGTGTTTAATTACCTTGCTGGAGAAAGAATAGACTTGAAAACCTTTTAGAAGAAAACTAACATCAATTTACAAAGACTCACTGAAGTAACATTTTCTTTATTGTATTTTAATGCAGACATAGATATGATTACCACTGTAGATATCACTGCCATGACTCAGATTTTGAGAGACCAAAAGGTTACCATCACCCACACGGTTTTTTTGAGGAAGATGATTCACAGATCTGTTATGATACAAAAAGATCTCCTAGGAGACGGCTGCTACCTCCAACACCACCACGTAAGTACATTAAGGACAATTTGTTTGCAAATCCAAAATAATTTAAATGCATTCAGACAGATTCCAGTTTAAAAAGGCTTCTTTTTAACTTGTATTTTAAGTATCTTATTTCAGGTTCACGTTGAGACTTTATTCTGCCATCTCAGCAACAATGCTAAATATTCCGTGTTTCTTCTGAGGGAGAAAATGTTTCAATTTATAGATAGAATTAGCATTGTCAATAGATATTTTTACCTGTTCCTTTAATTTTCATTTCTTCTCTCCCTTAGATCTTTCCCCTGGTTTTTCCTTATATCAAGAACAACGTTGCTTTATCTGCATTTCTACAAGCTGCCATTCTTCTTATCTTGTAATTCTGTTTTTGTATGTTCCAGGTCATGCTGCAGAGATTAGCAGTGCTAATCCTCTGGCAAAACTGGGCACTGACTCAAAATTCTTGGATTTTGGTCTTTGACCTCTGACACTTGACAGAGAGGAAGTACCTGGGGTGGCACTTGAAGTGTAAAAGAAACCTCTTTTCAAGGCTCTCTCTTGTCTCAGAGACAAGAATAGAGATCACTGTGTATCCGAGGCACAGTCTCAGACTGTCTAAAGCTACAGAAAGCTGTGGTAAAGGGCAGCAAAATGTATCATTATATGATAAAGGTAGCATTCTTCAGCAGTACTGCCTGTGTTGGATCCACACTTTTGGCACTCAACTCCTTATGACAAGACTAATACTGCTCTCTGCTGTTTGCCTTTCTGACCTTAAGTGGCACAGATGGAAAAAGCAGAAATAATGGGTCTTGCGCTGTGGAGAGTAAATAACAACTCAGGTGAATGACAGTGAGATGTACAGAAAGCTGCTGGCTGTCTTTCAGCAGCAGAAAGGAAAGGCATCAGATGAAGGAGAGACTGTGAAACAAAACCTCTGTACATCTTTCTACAAGTTTTTCTGGTAGCAGGGGAATTTTAAGCCGAAGAAATAGATAGCTGCTTTGTATATCCATTCCATAGATTGCAGGAGAACAACCTTCTTATAAAAGTTGTCTCAGGTCTGCCCATGAAGTTGTTGTGAGGCCAGGGTTGAAGGTTTCCTCTAAGTGCAGTCTTTGAGATAAAGTTTTAGTGATGGTGTTTAGCAGTCATTTATTTAGAGGAAGTTACACTTTTAATCTCACCTACAGGAGACTAGATAAATGTATTAGATGAGAGGGTATTTGGAGGACCTAGTTCTGATCTAAGTTGCATAAAGGTAATGTAGGAGGTCCTTGACTTTCACGAGTATAACGTCACAAGAACAGTGTCAGGCCTCCTGTCATAACCATTTATTTAATAGAAAACCAGGAAAACAGTTGAGACATTTTAGCAGCTCGGTATCTGAGCAGATTTCTAAAGAAGCTCAGACCTATTATTTGTAACTAGTGTATGGACTGTTTGTCCTGGGGTGGAAGCCTTGATGTTCTCATGTCAATAAAGAAGAAAGAAAAGAGAATAAGAAAGGACCTGCAGCATTTCACTAAGCTGTTCCTGCTAGCATCTGATTCAGTCCAAGTTAATGTGACATCCAGTGCCCTGGCTGAGTACTGCAGTCAGTAAAGTGAGCTCCATGTCAAGCTTTCTGGATATTTTTATACCAAACTCATCACCACAGTATTTGAGCAGCTCCCAGAAGTGTACTGAGGCATGATTAAGATCTTTCAGCCTTTTTTCTGCAGAAAAGCATGTGCAAAGAAGGGTCTTCCTTTGGATGAGGAAACTTTTTGGGTCAGTTTTTATTCATTTTGGTATTGGGACATTTAACATATTCAGATCAGGAGCTAAGACCTACACTCCTGTGTTTGTATTTACTATAGAGACAATGGAAAAGAGATAAAGTTTGCTTTAAGTGGACTAAATCACCTTCTGGAGGTGCCTGTTTTAGTCCAGTGGCACTTTAAAAACCCTTGTTAGTATCAAACATGAAGTGTCTGATGATAACCATGAGGTGCCTTAATTCTGTGGCATTTGGTACAGTCAAGTTCTTTCCAGTTTTCCACTAAGATGCTTGTAGCTGTGAGGATGGATCTGGATTCCAGCAGCTGTTCAGCATCCAGGCTTTTGTCACACTGAAGCTGACACAGGGGACTGATGTCCACATGCTTCCCATCATTCTGCTGGCTTTCAGCAAGGCTGTCTGAAACATTTCCATATCAGCCAAACATCTTGATTCAGTTCCGATTTCTACTATTTCCTTTCTAGCATTTACATGAATAACTGCACATAACAGCAGAGCCCATGGCTGTTCAGTTTTCTGAGCAACAGAATAAACATCAGGAACTGACAACGTGAGCATCCTGTGACCTGGATGTGATTTTTCCTGTTGCATATTGCTTCTAAAGGACTGGGAATTTTGTGTTTCCTTTGGGAAGTCTGGTTCATTAGAATCAGGATTTTGAAACCATGGGGAATAAAGAAGAAACTCACAGCAGTTTATGGCAAAACTCTGCAGTTGAGTGTCTGAACCAGTCAGCTGCATCACACAACCTTGTTTTCCGAAACAGCTGCTTCAAATTCTGCCATGTTAGGCTGTTCCTATGATTTCTACCTAGGACTGTTGTTGCTTATATGATTAATCTATCCTTTATCTTATAACCAGCTGCTTGCTCCTGTTAGCACAACTTGTTGCTTAATGGGGGATCTATTTTTATTTGTATCATAGTTGAGTAACACTGGAATTCAGGAAATAATAGACTTTGAGGAAAAATACTTAATATTTCTAATGAATTATGGTTTCCCTGTAGCACACAGACGATCTTCCTTTAACTTTGAATGCCTCCGCCGACAAAGTAGCCAAGATGACATCCCACTCTCTCCTAATTTTCACCATCGCACGGCTTTGCCACTTCACTTAATGCAACAGCAGGTAAACACAAACTCTTCCTTAACTAATAATGAACCACATCTTTCCAGCTTCTATTTAGTACTCCTGACTTTCACTGTTATGTGAAACAGTACCAGTGTTTTAGTTAGTGTTAGACACAAGGCTTCTCAAACATTGACCTTGTACAAAACACTGGGAATGAGTAGCCTGCCCCTTTGACTCTATAAGTGTCCACACATACTCAGGATGCCCTAAGGAATTTTGACCAGGACTGCATAACACAGCAGGTGTCTATTAATCTTTGCCTATGTGTTTACTCAACTCTGTTTGTGAGAATTTGCAAGTACAACCAACACACACATCTTCTGAGGATCAGTGCCCAGCTTGGAAAGGGCTGACAGCTTCCTATCCTGTTCAGAACAGAAGGAATGTTTCTTTGCTTTGCTTTCTTTAATATTTGTATAAGCAAAAAGATTTTGTGAACTAAGTAAAATGGAAAAAATACCATTTTATCCTGTCAATTTACCAATTTCAGCCCTGTTCCTCCTTTAAATGGCTACTACATATCCGAAAATGTTATCATTGCATTGCTGCTGCCTGAAAAATTGGTTTGAATTAACTGCTGAAAGGAGAAATGAGTATGACTGAGCATTTGGACTCACTAACTTCTGAAATTCTTCCCCTTACCAGGTCATGGCTGTTGCAGGTCTGGATTCCAGCAAAGCTCACAAACATTCACCGAGTCGTTCCACGCGCTCCTGGGCCACCCCGCCTGCCACCCCCCCGACCAGGGACCGCACCCCGTACTACACACCTCTGATCCAGGTGGACAGGGCTGACTCCACAGAGCACATGAATGGCAGCCTGCCTTCCTTGCACAGGAGCTCCTGGTACACGGACGACCCTGACATTTCCTACCGGACATTCACACCCGCCAGCCTGACTGTCCCCAATGACTTCAGACACAAACACAGTGACAAGCAGAGGAGTGCAGACAGCCTGGTAGAAGCGGTAAGTGCGGCAGGAGCCTCTGAAGTAGCCAAGAGCATCTGTCTGCTCAGGTTTTGGGTTAACTTTAAAAACCATGTAATTCAGTTCACGTTAGCCCTCTGAAAATGTGGTATTTTCAGTTTAATTGCCCCAAAATGGTTTTAGGAAAAGAAGGGAACTTATTCATAGTTGTCGTGTAGTAAAGGATTTCTACTGAATCCAAATCTTCATGTTGGTGAGAGACTAATCAGAGAACTGAAGATACTTCAGAATGGTGAAGTTTAAGTTTTCTAGATGAGGATCAGTTCTGAAGCATCCTTCCACAATGGCAATAATGAAGAGATGAGGTACATGCCTCTTCTCTCTGTTGTTTCTATAGAAATGTATTCTCATTTTTGCAGTAATCTGAATACAAAATCAAAAACTATGAAGCAGTGGACTAGATGCAGAGAGGAGAATAATAACTGCAAGGATTGATTTGTAGGTGTACTAAAGAATGTTAAGGATTCCATTTTACATTAAAAAAGATTTGGAGATAAAGTGTATACAGCATTTCTGAATCACAGTTCCTGCTGTTGCTTCCATCTATCACTTCCTTTCCATTGCTATGTGCTAAACAATACATTTTGTTACATTTTTGCAAATGGAAATTCAACTGCTTTTATCCATGTACTCTAAAGTACTGAGAACATATAAAATTCTGAATTTCAGACAAGTGTTCTAATTGCACCATATGAGATATATTAACTGTTGTCTTCAGTGTATTAGCCTGATGATTGATGTTTATCAAAGACTACTGCCAAATTTCTAAGGAGAAGAGTCAGATGTACTGCAACACCAGTTACATTATCATGCATCATGGTGTGCTTTGCAGACTTTTGATTGTTGATTTAGCTGTTCTTTACATGTGCAGTTTCTCTGCCTGTTCTTCTGTAATCCCATGTATGTCTCACTCTCTCCCCTCCATCTGCCAGGTACTTATATCTGAAGGCCTAGGAAGGTATGCAAAGGACCCCAAATTTGTTTCAGCGACAAAACACGAGATTGCTGATGCATGTGACATGACTATTGATGAGATGGAAAGTGCAGCAAGTAATCTTCTCAATGGAAATATCAGCAATGGGACCAATGGGGATATGTTTCCAATTTTAAGCAGACAAGATTACGAACTTCAAGATTTTGGTCCTGGCTACAGCGACGAGGAGCCGGAAACGGGACGATATGAAGAGGACTTAGCTGATGAAATGATATGCATTACAAGTTTATAGTATTTAGCAAGGAAGATGATTCTAATAACAGAAAAAGTGCCTCATAGTTTCAAGATGCTAGGCACTAGCTGGAGTGAATAACCAGTCAAAGTTTTGTACGAGTGATGTCACACCTCAAGGAAGCCATAAATAATACATTTATTATCTCCAGGTTGCCGAAATGTGATCAGAGCTGCAGTAGGTCAAGTCTCCTCCCACAGAACCTTCAGTTCCTCTGTAGGAATAAGGTTACTTTGAAACCAAGCAGATTGTGACAATCAGTTTTTTGAGGGCTAGAGCAGGATTCTGAGGTGTAATATCTTGCCTATCTTTCAACCTTGTGCTGCTGTCCTTCCTAGTAGAGCAGGATTTTGTCAGTGAAAATGTCTGTATAGGCCTGGCACAAAATTGTGTGGGAAACAGCAACATGAGATGAGTGATGACAACCAATAATGTCATTACCTCAGTGCTCAATAGCATATCAGCTACCCATTGCATATCCATTCTAACATTGTTTTCAAATTTGCCTCCTGATTTCTTTATTAATGCTCTTCTAAAACACAGTTTGTCATGCTCTACCTGTTAGAGATCGTTGGAAAAAGAAGTTATATAAAGAATAATCTGTCATATGTAACATCAGTTTACATAGGAAAATATCATTCAGATGGTCTGTTTTATGACTATCACGTTAAGGGCAAAATATACTGGAATAATTGCATTCTTACTAATGCACTTGCAACCAGGTTATAGTAGAATTAGATAAGATAGTTTGCTAAAAATTATATAGTAGAAAATATTGTAAATTAATTGTAATATACAATGATTTGTATTTGTAAAGAGATGTTCTATATTTTGTAATTATTGTACCGTAATTGAACTGCAGCAATATTTATGGACCCTAATTATTGTAACACTCCACAGAATTCTAGATAGAAGTATTTTTACTTGGAATATATAGATCTATAGTATAAATATTTAAATAGAGCCACCTCTCAGTGTAAATCTCTTTTTGGGATAAAGTGTCAAGTTTGAACTTGGCAACAGAACAGATTTTTTTTTTTTTTTTTAAACAATTGAGTTAAAAGAATCTCTCTGCATAAGGGATGTACCATTGACTATTTACAGTCTTATACTCGGAAAGGTAAAAAAATTAAAGTAATTTCAACTTTTTTTTTTTGACTGAATAATAAGCTCTAATTTAATTTTTGTAATACTCCCATGCAAAACATAAACCAAAAAACCAAAAACCTTGGCAAGTTTATGCCAGGTTATTCCTGGTCATGAGAAATTAATTTTGACAAAGTGTGATACCTATATACCCTAAATTGACACAGGAAGCATCTTGGGCAGAAAATACTTCACAGGTAATTGAAAATGCTTTGCTTCAGTACTACTTTCTCTGCTTGGAAAGAGAAGAAATATGATAATATGATTCTACACAGAACCAAAAACCTCGATATAAAAAGTACACTATTTTGTTGCCTCTACCTTTCTGTTGTTCTATGTGTACTATTTCAAAGATTTATTTTTATGCAATCAAGAGAGGGCTTCGATATTGTTCACAATGCAGTAAAACCCTGAAATGACTTTGAGGCTGAAATGACCTTGGAGGATAATTAAAACACACTGAAAGCTACTGTCTATTTTGTTAGCACTGGATAACAATGACTTGTTCTAACAAGTTATCTTATCAGGTTTTACCTGTAGTTCATATGCTAGATAGCAATCCAGTTCACATTTTTACAAATGTGATGTTTAAAACATGTCAATAAACATTTTGTACATAATGACAGTTTCCTATGAATAGCTTACAGACTTCCTCTGAAATCATTCTTATTTCAAATGCCAGGATAAGAACTTAAAGGTTTGTAAATTATTTCTTGACCTACATCATTTTGTATTAAAACAAATGCAAAATGTTCTTCAAAATAAAACTGTGTAATAATTTTATTATACTTGGGAGTCCTTTTACTAATAATTTTTCACCGAGAAGCTCCAAAGGTTAAATTCTGCTTAGCAGTGTTTGAAGAATGGGAGGGAATGTGTGGAATATGGTATCAGTCTCTACAGGATTGTATCCCATGCAAGTCTTTTAGGAATGGCTGCTTTTAACCAGAAAGAAATAAAGCAGTTAGAGAGTATTCACGTGAAAAGGGGATTATTACTTCCCTAGATACAGATCTATGGAAACAATGAGGAAAATTTGAGTAAGATACCCTAAAACATCAAAATAAATTTTCCATGCTGTCTTGGGAAGCGCTTGGGTAGGTTACCAGCAATAGTGACTTTGTTCCACTTTCCCAGCTTAGAGAAACAAAGTCTAGGAGGCCAAAATGGAGCTTTCTGGGTGTGGAATCCCTGTGAAATAACAAGGTTCTACCTACTTCACCCACTTCTGAAAACCACCTTTAAGGCAACCGAAGTTAAACATTATAAAAAGTTTGGCAGATTGAGCTGAATGGCAGGGTTTTTTAATTAATGATTTGTCCAAGGAGACAGAAAACAATATGCTGACCTCTCTGTATTGTCTTGCTGTTTGTCCTTAGCCTTTAATAGCCTGATGAGAGACTTTTTAAGGTAGAGAAGCTATTTTATGAGAGAGCTGTTTGCAAAAATAAGCAATGAAGGGAATTTAGTTACAGGTCATGTTCTATTTAGTAACTGGTTTAGGGGAGAACATATATATGGATACAAAGACTACCTGTCCAGTTTTACTACAGAAGTATATGGAGAAAAGTAATCAATATATGCATAATTACATGGTAATTGGCACCCTTAAAATACTACCATAGTAATTACTGAATACAAAAAAACCTAGAAGTACTCTCAACAATTAAAACATCTTTTATTAGTGTCCAAATTTGTTTATATATGTATGTAATGACAAAAAACACTAGTAAAGAATTCTACATTGGTAAGTATTTTGCAGTGAAGTAAATTCACTGAAAAAATGAATATATAAAATATATTCATATTTGAATGGTTTCTATTTTTGGAGCTTGGATGACAGGAATTGAGATAAAAAATTATAGTAGTATAAGATTTGCTTGTGTTCTCCCTCTTAATTTTAACTATTGAAAGTATTTTATTAGTTTTATTATTACTATAAATTTTATATTATTAATTACTTAATATATTTATGCTTTTATTATTCTTCTAAATCTGTTTCTATGTTTATTTTATAGAGGATGCATATCCCAAGCCTACTTTTCCAATATCCATATAGCTGCCTCATTTGTTTGCAGACTAATTGAAACCAGACACTTGGAAAAGATTTTAAGGATGTGGTGTACAAAACATTACATAAATATAATGCAGTTTTACAAATACTGCTGTTTTCTGTTGCTTTTAAAAGCTCTTCTCATACCAAAGCAACTTGAACCAAAATGTGTGTACAAAATAAAGAGTTTGGGTCACTTTTTTTTTTTAATCTCATTGTCCCCAGCCAGAGACCTCCAGCTGTCTGGAGCATCTGCAGCAAGCCAATACCATGGAAATGTTGGTGTTCTCCCTTGCAGCACCAGCGCTGGTTCAAGCCATGCTGGCAGGTCTAGTAATGCCTAAATTCCTGCATCAAAGAGCTTTTACAGTTACCTGGTTTTGAGCATGTAACAGATTATCTGTATATTCATTGATGCCATATCTGGGTAGAATTGGGAATAATCACACTGTAATATTTTGTTAAATAAGTAGAAAAGCTCTGGAATAACAGTCTGTGTTTTGCAATCCAGTAAGGTGGAAAAGATGGTTAATTTTAACTCTAAGACTGCCAGTGCTCCACGGGGCATGTTAGAATATCCTGGACCTGTTCTACCTACCCTTTATCAGATTTTGCTGGAAGTCAGAACAATTTTAGCAGGAATTCAATATCAGCAACCAGATACAACGCAGGAGAAACTAATGGTAAATTGGTGTTACTTAAAGATTTCCCCAGGGCCACAAAACCTTCAGCACTGCATCAAAAGAATGTCATGAAGGAGCCTCAACATTCTACAGCACTGAGGCCAGAATTAATAAAGCAACTGCAGTTCACAGCAATGAAAATATTTAAGTGTTTAGAAGGGGAGGAATCTGCAGGGTGTCTATGGATGCTTAGAACTGGAAGAAAAGATGATAATGTTCATCTTTTCATTTCTTCTTCATCAGAAGAAATGCCCCATTATCTGATTGTTCAGTGCAGCAACGTCTCCCTGCACATCAGACACATTTAGTGCGGCATGGATACCTGACCTTGCTATTTACTCATCTTTTTAGAGCTTGACATAACAGCAGAGGAGAGGTCTGTGCATGTTCAGTGGTAAGTTATGTAAGCCAGTGGCTAGTTAATCCCTGCAGCTGCATAGTAACAATTCCCATCTTGCTTGCCTAGAGTGGAAACCCTTGTTGTAAATCTGCAAATGCAGGAACTTCAGTATTCCATCTTGCCAAATTGCTTCCCCTCTCAACTGCACAGGACTGGGGTAAGTCTCACCAGTACGTATTACCTGGAGAATCCTAATTGTATTCCAAATGACACTAAGACACTTACTGAATACCTTTAAAGGAAAATCTCAGAAAAACAAGTGCTGAATAAAAAATATTTGCCATTAAGAGGTACAGAATATGCAGTCCATGCTTTTCTCAAATAGTTGCATCAGATGAATCGCTTCCTTAACTCAGCTGATCAATCATCTATGACTTGAAATATTTTTGTTCTTCCCCTCATTTTTAAAGAACGCATCACATACATAGAAAGGGTTTACCTGTCTCCTTTTGGAGCAGAGTTCACTGCTATCATCTTCCATCTTCAGTATTTTAGTTTGTCTTCATGCAGATGCTCTAAAGAATTAAGTCCTTTTCCTCAGCAGGGCTTCCAATCAGTGCCTTACAGAGAGCAGCACCAGGTACAAGTATCTGCCTTAAACATCTGCAGTTGTCCCTCTAGCCAACATCTGAGTCAGCAAGGTTTTGTACACTCTGTTCAAATGGTATAAAGTTCCATTTTTTTTCTGAAAAAAAGTTTATTCTGTTTGCCACAAGTCTTGAGCAATCTTAGGCTACAGAAGCTTTTACTTCCTGATTTGACGTCTGCTCAGTCAGAAGTTATTTTGGAATACTTAATAAATACAAAATAATCAATGGATTCAATTTCATTCAGAGAGTTCAGTTTCTTTAGTTTAGTTGTTTTGTAAAATCAGTACCTGGAAGTTAGTTTGACACATGAAAGCTCAAGTATCTTAACTTACACTTCTGAAGATAATGAAGCAAAGATTTAAGTCCTAACTAAAATATAGCATTGGTTCCCTGAATAAGATATTTGTCTTCTAGTTAAAAAAGATCTTTTCTCCTATCATGAATATCTGACCTTATATAGTTATTTTGAGTAACACTTCATTTTAAAAGTAGTCTGGCTCTAATTTTTTTAAATAAAATTTGAGTGATAGCAAGGCACCATTCAAAATATTTGCTGAGAAATATCTTTTGCAAACAATCATCTGAGCAAAGACCAGGCACTTTAAGGATGCTACTGGAAGTGCAGATCTCTTACTGATAAAGTGGTACGACTAAACCAGCTTAAATTGTGAGCAAAATTCTACTAAGCTCCTTGTGAAAAAAAACCCCCAAACTACAAAGAGAAATTTCAGTTTTCAAGTAGATTTTTATAAATATCAACCCGAGTTCTGCATTTTTTAGAAAAATAAGTTTCCGATAAATACAATGTATGCCTTCTTCCTGAATACTACACAGTTAGAGACTGCTGAGTGTAGTGAAATCCAGCTTTCAGTGAGGATTTGTAAACTGTGCATTCCTCTCATAAAAACTGCATTTGACAAACTCGGAGCACATGCAGGTTCCTCCCTTTCCTATGAATTCTGATACAAACTACTTTGGCTTGTGAATATGAAATTGCATAAATGCTTACATTTGCTTAACCATTCTCTGCAGGCTGTGGGGATTACTGACTAGCTGTTATCCTGGGTAACATTCTCACAGCAGTTGAAATCCTTCCTTTAAATAACAAGGCGTACCATAATCATTTTCAAAATAGCATTAATCTCTTCTATTCCTCATGCACTTGCACAGTATTTCTGGCTTATGTGCACAACTGTCTTGTCATTTAGAAACAGCTTGTCTTTAACAAAAAAATTTGAATTTACCACAGAAGGTCATATTTAACTAAATTTGTGATTCTTGGGAGTGTCCTGCACAGTGCCAGGAGTTGGACTCAGTGATCCTGATTGGTCCCTTCCAAATCAATATATTCTATGATTCTAAAATAAGCAACATAAGCCAGCTGATTAAAATAATAGTAGGTAGTCTAATACAAAAAAAAGTTGGTTCAATAATGGAATATATTGTTTTGCCTGATATTTATCATGTTGGCTTGTTCAGTATGAGATGCCAACTTACTGATGAAAGGCTAAGTAGCAAATGATGTGAAAGGATGAGAATATTTATTTATCTCTGTGTTTCCAAAGTCTTGGGCTTATATACAGGAACATTTTTCTCCTGAAGTGATGGGAGGCCCTTAATTATATCTGCAGCTTTCTCTGCTATCATGATAGTTGGGGCATTCAAATTTCCAGTGACAACACTGGGCATTATTGAAGCATCAACTACTCTCAAGTTTTCAACACCAATTACTTTTGTTTGGGGATCAACTACAGCAGTGCTGTCTGAAGGCTGACCCATTTTACAGGTGCAGGAAGGATGATAAGCACTATCAGCCTTCTGCCTTATGAAAGCATCTATTTCTTTGTCAGACTGAACATGGCTTCCTGGTTGAATTTCAGGCCCACGAAATTTTTCAAAAGCTTTCTGAGCAAAGATCTCTCTGGTCAACTTGACACACTGGCGGAACTCCCACATATCTCTTTCTGTACAGAGAGAAAATAAGAAAATTGTAAGTACACCTTTAATTTACCAATACATACAGAATGCAAACCAGAAAAAAAAAACCTTTGAAAAAAAAAAGGCTGGAAGGAAAGTCTCTCACTTATTGCTGAAAGCTGTAGTAGAGCAGAATATTTGTCAAAGCCACAGATATTCACATTCAGTGTGAACAAAACTGTCACTTGGATTGCACAATCCCGAAAGGGAATAGGTGAACTGTGAGGAATTGCACTTTATCTTGCTGTATTCACTGTCTAGCCAAGGAAAATGGTCTCACGACAAAGAAGCAAAGGAGATTCATTCCTTCACGAGCAGAGGAGAGGATGAAATGATGAGCAAGACACAGCAGATACTGAGAACTCTGACTGCATCCCCAACAGGGAATTCTTTATGGGGTTCTTTGCACAGTCACTGCTTTTGATACTGGTTGACTTATAAATGAGGAATAAGTAACAATGTTCCAACCAGAACTGCTGAACTGGTGTAGAGTAGACACAAAAATCTGCCACTGAAACAGGCAGGAAACAGTTGACATGGGATCAAGGAGAGGCTGCATTTACCTGTTGACAGGTAGTTGGGCTCAATGAGAGGATGGTCATTTGGATCCTTACTCTTCAGCTTCAGCCAGCCCACACTTGTGCTCCTCATGGGTCCCACGTGCACCTGCAACGCCAATGCTGCACGCATGACACAATCCCACCACATGTACTTCCAAATTCAGTATGGTTCTATTTTTAAATTTAGACAGACTTTGCAAATTCATCATATGTAAACATTAAACAGAGATAGCGAAAAATACCAATTGAAAAGAAAATTATATTCCATAACAGGAAGAAAATGTACCTGTCCTATCAAGTCACAGCTGTTCTTTAATTTAAAATACAACCACTCCAATTTAGTAGTAGCAGAGCATACGAACACAGTCAGCAATCAGACCAAACTACTATCACCTCTGACAGAAAGAGATTAGCAAGAAGAAACATGTATATTCAGTGTCAGTTCCCCAGAGTTAGCACAGACTCTTGGATAAAGATCAAAGTCTGAAATGGGGCTTGGAGTTGGGCCAATGAATAAATGAATGGTTTTGCACATTTTTGCTTAAGTGTTTGTCTAAACTGCAGTGGAACAGGGAACGCCTTGTTTTGGTTCTGAACAGCACCTGGCACAGTGGTGTCCTAACCCACAGCTCTGGGGCACTTCAGTAGTGTGAATACTTAATTCAGTACTTGCCCACTTTCCCAGAGATAAAAACAAGCGTAAGTTTGGTGGCAATATCAAATAACAAGCTCTTGTTTTTTCCCCAATGTAGGAGGTTAAGCTGTCCCTTTCGTATTATACTGAACCAAGTATTTTTCAGTATATACCCAAATTATCAATATTTATAATGGAGCATAAACCTCCTTGCTAATGGCTACAAAACATTACTGGAACTCACCTGGAAAGCTTCCATTGTGGAAGCAACCCTACCATGATCAATCACCTGAGAAGGAAGAAAGTGGAACTGAATGTCGGGGTGAGGAACCCCTGGTTCACTTCGAATAAAACCACCAGATTCTAAGTGGGCAGTGGCTCCTTCACCTGGAGAGTGTAAATGAGAGAGAAGATGCCATTAAAAGGCCTTAGAAGAGCAAAAAATCCACTTTTTAACCCTTAGTTACACTACTATGAATAATTCATATGTATAGCGTCAACTGCAAGGAATGCAAATCCATTATGAAGAGTTTGTAATTTAAGCAAATGTGCATCACTTTCTTCTGCATTTTAATTACAATATAATTAAAATGTAAATATGCATAAATTTGGAAATCCCACTTATTTGAGAGTGGGATGTTACAGTAGTCTCACTGTAACTGGCAGGCCAAGGGTCTAACTCCAGAAGCAGATTTGATCCCGGGATTCTAACAGGTGTGGAGGGAAATGGCAGCACATCCTGAAATTACTGCACTGCACACTCCATGACGTGCAGTCCAGTTATCCCGTTAGTCACAGGAATAGACAGAGCCATCCACCTACCTACCCTGAAGGGAAAGATGAAAAGCCTCCAATGTGTCTCATATTATGTTATTTTCATGTCTGTTTAAAACCAGAAGTTATCCCTCAGTATTTACTTGCATAGTAAAAAGCCGCATAAACTCAGAAGTTGCCAAATACTAACGTAATAATTTAGCAAGTGATATAGATCTCAACTTTGGCCAAACTATTTTACTGACATCAAGGATTATATTTACAGATTCTTTTTAAGGTACAACTTAAAAGTTGCTGAGTTAAAATACATGTGTCATTTTAAGGAAAGTCAATTTGGATTTACTTGCAGGATTTAAGGATTCTGATCAGAGCAACAAACAAATTCTTTTGGGACAATTATACAGAAAACTTAATTCAGTTCAACAATATGTTTTTAGTGACATTACATTGATTTAAATTAGAATATTTTCTCCTTTTATTTTACAATAGCTTTTCTCAGTAGCACTGATTTTTAAATGTGGATGTTTTCTTTGGATGAGATGTAGGAACGTTAAAAGTGGTGTATAATAACCTCCCTCTTGCCTGAGATATAAAATCTTTAAAATATTCTGTTTTAGAAGAAAAGAAATAGTTCAAGTCTATTTGTGAGTTCCAGTTATTTCCCAAAGCATGAAAAAATTATATTTGAATGCTCTATGACTACAAAATCAATGGATAAAAGGCTGTAATAATTCTAAATCAATCAATGGAAGAATGATTGCATACTTTGCTTCATACCTGTAAATTTCCAGAGCCATTCAAGACCAATCCTCACCATGTTAAGTGGCTTTTGTGCACTATATAGGGTAATAGGTTTGGTGCACTTCTGCTGGACATAAACTTCTAAATGATCTTGAAGGTTCTGGCCTACTCCTGGGGGGAATAGAAAGGGGAGGGAAAAAAGTGTTATTTCACACAGAACAATCACCCACCACATTTCAACTAGAGAACAGCTTAACTGGGAACTAAATTAACCTCTTACAAGGGCAGTGATGACTAAGACCAAGACCGTGAGTCATACCAGCCTTTTGCTCATGTCAGAATAAGGTTTTACATAAACACAGCATAATTAGAATGAAAATAGAAAGTTAAATGGCAGACATATCACTTGTTCTGAAATTGCCAGATATGACTTCTAAACACAGTACTTTTTTAGTTTTAAGGAGAAGTTCATGTTATTCCTTCTATATTTGAATATTTATGACAGTGGGAGTTTATACAATCTGTTGTGGATCAAAACTAATTCAAAATTCTTAATGATGAGTGTGCTGCTTAACTCTAAAAGTATGCCTTCAGAAAGGCATTTTTCACTCTCAAATGTAGTGAAGAAAATGTAGGAGTTTGTTGCTCAGTTCTAAAATCAATGCATGTTTCCACTGATTTATATAAAATCAATGCATCTTTCCACTGATTTGTAACACACGTTTCCGTCTACACAACTTGACATAAAGAGAACTCAATTTCATGTTTCATTTAATGTAATGGTTGTTCAGTTGTATCCATAGGAAGATGAAAGGTTAAAATGAAAAAATTACCAGGAAGATGACAAACAACAGGGATTCCCAGTTTTTTTAGATCATCTGCATTTCCAATTCCAGATAACATAAGCAGCTGTGGAGAATTTATGGCACCTCCACTTAAAATAACTTCCTTATTGGCAAAAACCTAAAAGGAAATGAGCACAAAAGCCTTAAGATTATTAAGCCTGAGCTGAATGCAAGCAACGTCAAGAGCTTCTGTTTGGATACGCTGGTCTGATCCAGATTAGACACCCTTCCCTCACATTTTCCTCATTCTAAACATATTCCTATCTTGCTGGAAGCTCCCACTGAGTGAAATAATCAAGCTTTTACTTTGATCATGTCTGTGTTTATTCCCATCTTTACAATCCGTTCAAACGGAATGGCACAGAAACCTTCACCTCAGGCAGTACCATGGCTGCAAATAAACTCCTGCCCTGTTTGCCAGGAAAAAAGTACCTATGACACCCAGATCAGTCAGCTAAACCCCTCTTCCTATTTAAACAACCCTTTATAAATTAAAACTGAAACTCCCAAGGAAGATTTTGAATTCAGAGACATAGTAGCTCAAAAATTCTCAAGAGCTTATTTTTTTAATTCGACCAAGACTAAAGTTTGGTTTCTGAGCTCGTGGTAGTCCTCAAAAGCCCCCCCAGTCACTAGAGCACTAAGAAAACTGACTGCAGGCATATATTGAATTCTGTTTTGCTGGCAGACTTTTCATGAAACAGTTTGGTCTGAGGCTGAGCTGGTCGTGATATAGGCTGCCAGGTGATTTCTCTGCCTTCGACTTGGAGTTTCTGCAGATTAGCATGGAATGCTTATTAACTTGTTGTAATCCTGCCCTTTTTGAATAACACCTCAGCTATACAGAATGATGGCAAATGAGATTGTTGCTAGAATAACATCAAAATATAATAATAAGAAAAAGGATTTTCATGCTATTCATCTGATATTGCCAACAGATGGCCAGTGCTGATATTTTTTGTTTGTTATTGTTTTGCTCAGGGAAATCACGCGTATGCTAAGACTAATGCAGAGCATATCAGTGCCTGTTGAGCCAATACTTAGATCTGTATTTTGCATGCTATACAAATCTGACTTATTTACATTTTCTGTGGTACACGAAGAGAACTGGTGCCAGGTTGTCCAGAGAAACATTCAAATGATGCTTCTTCGGTCTGAACTCACTGCAAAGTCAGCACTGCAGTTGTTCCTAGCCCCCTTACAGCCTTTCATAATGTTACAGCTAACATGCTAAGAGGAAAAACTGACTTTGATACATTTTTGTATGGCTTAGTCTATAACACATGAAAATATTTTCATCCTTTAAAATATTCTTTTCTGCTTGATTCTGAACTTAGAAACTCCAGGAATGTTCAGTCTACCTTCCCTAGTTTTGTCAGAGGGCTTACTGGAGTCCTGGGAGATCTCTAGGACCTCAGAGTCTGTCAAGTAACAAGTCACTGGCTGGTGAATAGGTTTTGAATCATGCTCGAATCAGGTTTTGATGATCTTTTGGCTTTGCTGACGACTGACATAAAAGAGATCCTATCTAAAATAGGCTGTAAAAACAAAAACACTTTAATGTAGTCAAGTGGTTCATCTTGACATTCATAATGCAATAAAATTATTAGCTCTTCCATCCTGACAGGTACAAAATTTTCCAGAAAGTAAAAGCCGACAAATGCTGCAGTTTTGATGCTGAAGGGGAAAAAAAGGAAGGGAAATACTTTGAAGGTGTACTTTGTACAATATAGGCTATAAATAAATATAATTCACTATGTGTAATTCATACATATATTAATACGTATGAAAATTCATAGCAATTAAAGAATTTGGCAATTAAGTGGCCCAGTATTCAGAAAGTCTTTGATCACGTGTAATTAGGTTTCCAAGACTTTCTTCAACAAAATTGATCTTGATAATGGCACAAGAACAGCAATTAGAGACACTGTTTCACAGACATTTAAAAGCTCATGAAATCAATTAAATGTTCTGCAACTTTTGTTTTGCATTGTTAAAATGATTATCATTTCCAATCCACTTAGAGCACAGCAGATTTGTTCTGTGCATTAGAAAATGAAAGAACAGATTATTTATACCACATTTTAACTTTTAGCAGGTACTCAGTCACAGAACACTTATCTGCTGAGTCTTCTAAGACTTACCGAGCTCAGACCATCAAAATTTGTACTCTATTGTTTTAGAATTGTTTGTGACTAAATATCTTAGGCTATTAGCATACAAACCCCTTTTAGGCAATATCCTAGTTACAGACTCCACAATCAGCTGCTAAGGGAAGTGAGATTGTGTTAGGTCTTACAGAAGTCAGTGCATTGAAAGAGGCATAAAATGAACTGATTATCCACAGAGTTCAGTTTTAATGAGAATTCAAGCTTCCTTTCACACAACCACATTTTCAGTGGAAGTTGAACTGAAACTGAAAAATACTCATTCCACAACCAACCATAAGACAAGTTTTGTCACTTATCCCTTGGGCCGTTCAGATGCCAGGATGCTTTTACAGATTTTCCCATGCCAGACCAGCATTTTCAGAACTGCTTTTCAGAAACATCACCACTGCAGCACACTGGGCAATATGTTGAGACAGGGCGTGGCTGCACACAGGCTCCAGTCAGACACCTTACCCAACACTCTGGGTGCCATCAAGTTGTGGCGTGTCCACGCAGTACTGAGAGGGGGAAATGTGCTGAGGAATTTAATCTCTAAATCAATACAGCTGAAATATCACCTACTGTAAAATAACTGACAAGGAATCATATGCTGGAAGAGACAACTTAGCCTCCAAAAAAAAAAAAAAAAAAGACTTTTTGCACAGTAAAGTGCCATTATTAATAGAAGTTTATTTAAAAAAAAAAAATTCTGCTTTGACTCATACCTTTCATACTGGAAATTAAAAATCTCTTACCTTTTTCCTTTGCCCATTTTTCACATACTCAACACCAATGCATTTTGTTCCTTGAAACAAGATTTTTGTTACAAGTGTCTTCTCTGCAACTGACAAATTTGGGCGTGATATGGCTGGGCGAAGATAAGCACTAGCTGTGCTCCATCTTTGACCTACAATGTATATTTGCATTAAACATCAAAATAGTCATGCTCAGTATTCTTCAGATTTTGGCCAATAACCACCAGGATGTTTACAGACGGAAAGTCTTCATATAATTTATAGAGTTCAAGTGTGATTTGATAAAATAACTAAAGATTGTATTTTAACGTAACACACTCCACAATGATGTAGTTTAACTGTGAATCAGGACTTGCCTGCCAATGCAACTTTCAATGAAATACACACTAGACTGATTGCAAACTGCTGTGAAATGAACAGGGTGTAAATACAGTGCCACAGCTGTGTAGAAATCTAAACACTCAAATGGCATTCCGTGCAGATTATATGTCCATATTCCAAAATTACTTATGGATCAGAAATAGAAATTACTTAAGGACCCCTTTATGATTTACCTTGGTGTACAGTCATGTCCATCCAGCCAAATCCTTCTTGCTGATAGCCATTCATATCATCTGTGAAGGGATACCCAGCCTCCTGGGCTGCCTCCAGGAATGCTTGATGAAGAGGATGGTTGGTTTTCCCTCTTGACACATGCAGGGGGCCATTCCCACCTCTGTACTGATCCGGCCCCAGTTCATGTGTCTGAGCCTTCTTAAAATAGGGCAGGCAATGTTCATAGTCCCATCCCAGGGCCCCTTCCCTGCTCCATCTGTTGTAATCTTCGGCGTGCCCACGGATGTAGACCATGGCATTGAGGGATGAGGAGCCCCCCCACACCCTTCCCCGGGGCCAGTACATGACCCGGTTATCCATGTGCTTTTGTGGGGCTGTGTGGTAATACCAGTTGTACTTCTCATCACACAGGTTGTACGTTAGTGCAGCAGGCATGTGAATCTTCCACAGCAGTCTTTTACTGCCCAGAAGGGTGTCTTTAGGGCCTGCTTCCAAAAGCAGTACAGTACTGAGAGGGTCTTCTGTCAGTCTGTTGGCTAACACACACCCTGCTGATCCAGCCCCTACAACCACATAATTGTAAGAGTTTGCCCGTTGAGAGCTGAGCTGAGACGATGCACGTGCAATCTTGAGCTGTTGTTCATTGATGCTGAATATGTTCTTTAATTTAGTGCGTGCTTTAAGCAGGCTTCCTGTTACTTTGCACATCGCAGGACTGTGGCGTTTAACTCCTTTCATGAAGTACGACATCTTTACTGATAGTATCACTCTTGCAGAATTTCTGACAAAATCCAGTGGTTTACTCTAGAAAAACAAATATGCTAATTCATATGTAAGCATTACTGCCTCTAAAATATCAGCTATTTTCAGGTGACACTGGCACACTTTACCCATTCTCACTATCCAAAAAGTTAACAACAAAGCCAGTAAACCAATAAACATTTACTCTGAAATTTGATACACACAAGGCAATTCACAGTGGAAATGCTGAGTACACCCACAGCACATTCTGCCAGACCATATCTCCACAAAACAAATGTGTAACAGTGAAACTCATTTCCAGCTATCCCTAAGGTGGAAACTGCTGGGTTTGGAGGCATGTCTCCTGTCACAGAGAAAGGCAAAATCTGTTCATCTGTGCTTTTCTACCTTACTAATAAACCCAGATCCTGCAAGACTGCTCCGAGAACAGTTACAATCTAACACCAGATCCTTAGGCTGAGTAGGAATGGCAAGTCTATTTTTTCCTTCACAGAAGCCTGTGAGCCTTAGCTCTGTGCTGCACTAGTTTGGGTACAGGGAATCAATGCAAGATTTCCACAGCCTGTGTGTCACAGGTGCTGATGCTGCTGGCCAGTCTGAAGTGTTTCTCTTGCTCTCTCCCCTTGAAACCTTTCCTTTTGGTATAAACAATTAGTGAAAAGGGATGTCCTTGAGCTGTAAATAGTATTTCTCCCTGGCCCATGGCTTCTAAGGTGTTGTAGTGGATTCTAGAGACACCAATTTATCCAGAGTCTGTTAAATTGCAATGCACTGACCAGATTAAAGAGATAAGCAAGCTTCCTCCTGAAATACATCAAATACTCTGTAACAAAATTAGGTATAAGTTGCTGATAAATGTTAAGGAAAACTTGTGATAGGCTGTGCAAGCCCTGAAACTTCTGGAAAATGAACAACCATGGAGAACAATTTGTTCTGTGAAGAAATGACAAGATGCTGGGGATATGTCCAAGCCTAAAGTTCACACAGCTGATTCTCACATGGCTAATTCAAATTGATCCCAGCTGAAGGTGGGGAGGGTCAAGTTTTTTGGGTATTTTTTTTGCAGGTGGAGACTATTAAAGGATTCTTTCTGGAAAAAGAAGGTTTTTCTATTTCCTGTGATGCAGCAGAGAAGGATGCAAAGGTAGAGAGATTTTTGCTTGTTTTTTTTGTGATGAAGACGGCTATAGTTCTGCAGTGACTATGTTTAACCCGCAGAACTGACAGGCCATGGGACTTTATTGATTCAGGAACAGCAGGCTGATGATGGGACTGGTAGAATAGGGACCTGGGCCCTGATAATCTGGGAAAGATGCTCTCTCCCGGTAGGGAGCTATAGTTTTATGTACAGATACATAAAATGTTGTAGTAGCTATGTCAAAATGAAATAGGTAGAAATAGGGAGGTTTACACAAGGTGGTAAATCCTACTAGGGTGCTCTGTACCTAGTACCAGAAACATTGCCTTTTGGGCCTTACTGGGCATTATTGCATGCCTTTATCTGGATTCCCCTACATCATGACCTCTTTATGAAAGTGTAGTAAGAGGCTCCTCAGGAATCAGTGAACAGAGCTGCAGAAATGCATATGGCAGCAACACAAAACACATTCCCTGTGTTGCAGTAGAACTTCAAAATCTGGAGCTTGTTTTAAAGAACTTTGTATTTACCAAAGTTTCTATTCAGCGGGGCCTATAGCTGGTGGTCTTACAAGACTGAGGAGGGCAGGAGTATCTCAGCAGGAAAGTTCTGTTGCTGCAATTTAATAACACACCTAATCATACACTGGTTAGTCAGAAGTGGGCAGTGGAGTTCTGAACTGAGGAGTTTGGGGCTCCTTGCATCTTTGTAACGCATTTCTGAACACAGTATCAGGCTGATGCAATCCATGGGTACCTGCAGTTGTGACTCCAGGGGTGTTGATCTGGGGTCATGTGTGAAAACAGACTTCTCTGAGGGACCCAAAACAGGGCACCCACTGTCTGGGCTAGAAGGCTGAATTACCAACCAAGAAAGTCAATCCAATGTTCCTTTAAGTAACTTGAGTAGTATATTTTAAATCTTCTCCACCATGTGTTTTTTAGATTTATATTTAGATGTTATTTCATAGTTTTCTTCTCACTTTTTGCTGTTGTTGTTTTGCAGCAAATGGAACAGGACTGGCAGAGTAACATTTAAGAGAATTTTTATCTTGCAAATAGAGTTGGGAGTGAAGTCAGTCAGCAGTATCCTGGCCGTAACGTTCAAGTGACTTTGATAATGTGTGTAGATGATTCACAAACTTCAGTGCTTTTAAGTTCTGAAGTGCAGAGGTCAAAAATCAAGCCATTCTAATTTAATTTAAATCCAGTATACATATTTGGATTGAATGGATTAAAACACTAGTTTTAAATGCACTATCCTTTTTGCCATATTGGTACACCTTCACTCTCCTCTTTGTGTGGTCACTCTGCACGAGCACTATCCTACTCCAAATGGATCCTGAAACAAAAAGGAGAGTGCCACTGTGCCTGAACCTGTTTCTGGTTTGACAGAGCCAAACAAGAATATCCTCTCTGGCAGATGTAAAACACGACCCTCTCCGAGAGATGTCCACACAACATGGACAACACATGATGCAGCAGAGCAATGGGGCCTTGTCGGGGCTTTTTATCCTTCATAGCACTGCCAAATCCTGTCAGGCCTGACTGTGTAAGGCACAGGAGGAAGAGCTCCTCAGGTAAAAGCAGCTCTTGCTTTTTGTTTGTTTGTTTTTCCCTGCTGCAGGCTGTGTAAAGCGGTTCAAATTAATCCGCTGTGGGAATGTTTTGGTGTAACTTTCCCTCCAGTCCTGCTAGAAGGAAAGTTCATTCACTTTCAAAAACTTTGTGGTAAGTTTCATTTTCAGGGCTGAAAGTGTTCAAGCACACTTACCTCGCCGCTTCCTCCTCTGTGAACAAGGGTGTGTGGCTGCCGTGAGCTCCGGCGGCTCCGCGGGCTGACCCCGACCCCGCTCCGGGGGAGCCTGCGGCGGCTCCGGGACCGCGCCGGGACCGCTCCGCCCGAGAACGAGGGATGTGGGTCTGCCCCGGTCCCCTCCGCAGGACGGGGCACTCACAGGCCGCGTCTCTCTCAGTCCGGGCCGGGGAGGCCGCTCGTGTGCGGGGGGTGCCGCCGACCCTCGGCAGCCGCCGCCCAGCAGCCCGGGCGGAGCGCGGGGGTGGTCCCTGCGAGCGCTGGGGCCGCCGGCGGGAGGGCGCGGAGCCGAGTGCGGGCTGCGGCGGGGGAGAGAGCGCGGGGAGGCAGGGCAGGAGCGCGGGTGGGACTTCCCCCCGGAATGCACCCTTTGGCCGCTGCTGGAGGATGTGTCAGGGCGGCTTCGCCCCGTTTCGAAAGCGCCCAGAGCGGCAACGGGCGAAGTCCGGCGCCTCGCCCATCCCGCCGGAGTCCCCGGCCGGCTGCGCTGCCCCTCCGCTCCGCACGCCGCCGGGACAGGGCTGCAGCTCCGCCGGGACAGGGCTGCAGCTCCGCCGCGGGACTCCGGGACGCTCCGCAGCGCGGGGCAAACCCAGCTCCGAGCTGAGGCGACCCCCCCGCTCCTTCCGGGGAGCGCTCCAGCTTCTTCATCCCTTTCTTAGCGGAGTGGAAAAAGGGCTTCCCCCCGAACCCCCTCCCTCTTTTAAGCTATGTGTGTTTTCTAAAGCAAACGTCTTCGACAATATTGTCACCTCGGCTGCGAAAACGCTTTCCAATGGGGTCATTGCGAGTTGCAATGGGTTCGAGATGAAACCCCAGATCGCCCCGGTCCGTGCCTGCCGCTGAGGGAAGGTGGCTGGGTGTGAGCTCTGGACGCAGTGACTGAAGGCAGCGTGTGCAAGTTGAGCTGGAACTTACAGTTCAAGGCTTTAATTGCGTTCCTTACCTGTGCAATGCATGTTTCCAGGAGAACACCTTGGTTTGGAAGTGAGCAAGTTGCAAAGGAGTTGTCCCACGGTGCCTGTCTGTGTTGACTGACTCGTTACCTCAGCAATGACGGCTGTGGGGTTTGGTTGTCAACGCTGATAAAAGTGTGTGTTCAATGATAATTCCCAACAGTATCCCACTGGGTAGACAAAAGTACTAATAATTCCAAAATATAACTCATAGAAGTTACTTTTCTCTTGGCTTTGTCATCTAAGCATCTTCAGTATATGCTACTCTAGTGCATGTTCATTGTAGGATAAACTGTATTAAAATGTGGTGGTGGTGAGTATCTCACAAAATTCCTTGAGAAATGGCCGATGACTGGTATTGTGTGAAGAGCCAGTGCCACTCCTGCAGTATGAACCCAAGAGTCTTGTTCTCCCTTTCAGAATGCTCGTGGTAGAACAAAGATGATATAATGATGACAAACCCAGATAATTGTGAGAACTTGTACTTTTTCCTGACATCATCTAAGGACAATGGTCTCTGCTGCAATATCTTTGATATTGCTTGTAGATGCTGATTATTTTTTCTTATTGCTCCTCTCAGAATGTATTGAATGATTAATAATTTTCTAGCTTAATTACTTGTTAATGTTTTTGTTCTCAGGTAGATAAGAAGAAAATAATGGACAGTCTCTGAGTGGTGCACCCAAGCACCAAACTGAACTTCTGAATAATTATTCATTAATGGAAAAGAGCAGTTGTTCCCTGTGGAACTATGAGTAAATGTGTACTTGTTACAAGTGGTCTTTTATCTTTGTAGTGATTAAGAATGCTTGAAACCAAACTGATGTGCGCTTGCAGTGTTGAAATAATTTCGTACTCAAGTGCTTTTATTCAGTAAGCAAATAAAACATCTACAGAAAATAAGCACTAAATATATATAAGAGTATGGACATTTCATGAAGTAGCAGAGTCATTTCAGCAGTTAAGCAGGGGTAAATATATGGCACAAAATTCTATTGTGTCCACTGTTTTGAATGTGAAAAAATTGAGAAGTTTTCCACTTCATTCCAAGGGCTCCTGCAGGTGTCTGGTATTTCATGTGTTTGCTGACTAGAAATTGGTGACGATACCTTGTCCCTTTGTTATCAACTGAATCATACACAGGGCCTTAACATGGAAATTTTGAGAATTCTGTACAGGTGAGTTTAGATAATAATGCCATATTTTAATCCACGGATTCTTGAATATTTATGATTCTTGAGCCAGTGTTCAATTCAAACTAAACTGAAACTACTCATGTTTTCTGTTGTGTTATTTATGCAAAAATCTGGGAAAAATAAATATTTTGGTATACAGATATTTGAATGTTAAAATCCTGTTAAAATGCAGACGATTTTGGTCTCAGGTGACTTTATGTATACTGGCCTTGGCAAATTTTGCCTTTCACCTTCCTTAAGTTTATGCTTATTAGAGTAATGCTGCAGTTCAGGAATTAGTTATTTTTTAGCTACTGCTCAGGGTAAAACTAAAAAAGCAAGAGGAGACAAGATGGTGACTGACTGATGAGACATCAGGTTGCAGGAGCAGGTACATTCCACTAACATGGGAAGAAGTGGTAGGGAGCAGATTCAGGCCGAAGTGCCTTGTTTCTTTCGAAGTAGGGAAGAAAATTAAGTAAATTAGTCAACAGCTCTGTAGCTCCAGTGCAATGATTAACCACCTAGCTTTGCTTTTTAGCAAAATGTCTATATATGGACACTGAAGAATGCTAATTTCAGTAACTGTGTGCATTTTCTCTAGTCTATTATGCATAAATGAATCCATAAATACAGTATCTTGATAAGTATTATTATGATAACTGAAGATGGTTTTTACAGACTGGTTTCACAGTGACTTTCTCCTCTTTTGGAGTTCCTCACAATCAATTCAGTTGGAGGATTTGTGTGCTTTCTCCTTGCTGCTCTGCTGGTGACTGTTTCTCCTTGCTGTGGCAGCTCGTTCCATCTCAGACCGAGGTAAGAGTTCTCAGCTTTCTGAGCTTTCAGATTTGGTAATTCCTGTTTGAGTTTTGGTGTAAGCATCCTTTAAGATCATATGAAAGAGACTGCTTTCAGGCATCATTGTAATAGGAACTCTCTCCAGTTTGTTCAGGCAGCTCCAGCTGTGGCTACATCAATGTTTCAGTTTAACTCAGCACCGTGCTTTTGAGGGGAGCTGCCCCAGGGCCTTGCCCTTGGTTTGTGTTGGATTTGTGTGGACGAGGAGAGCAGCCTCGCTGCCCTCAGACGGAATGGAACTGAAGATGTGCTCTAATGAATCCAACATCACTCATCTGCTAATTGCTATGCAGGCCAGGGACTGGACGGGGGTTAGGCTGCACTGACTCCCCCGACACACTCAGTGCAGAAATCTGTTCCTCAGCCCCAAGTGCCTTGCTCTGTAACCTCCGCCCTTCTCCCACAGTACAGCTCATGCAAGCCCAGCCTTTTTCCTTCTGTCATTTTCTTCCTAAATGGAGAGCCAATATTTCATCTCTTCAAAGAAACAGCACTTCTGTAACTAAGGATTTTTTTGTTGTGAGACCAAGTCCACCACGTACCTGTACCATAGAACTCAAGGTGGTGCTGGCTGTATAAAACTGCAGGGTGTTCTTTAGGGTGTCCTGTATTGATTTTTGTAAAATAAGGAAAAATGGACTCTACCATGGATAATGAAAAGCGAACAGGAGGTTTTGGTGATAAGAACAGGCAAGAAAAAAATATTCCACGTCCAAATTCTTGTCTTTCCACTGAATAAAATAATTTATTACATAAGCAAAATACCAACAGCAACTGTAGTTTTAGTTCTTCATTTTCACCTTTTCCCTAATGATCACTTATATAACAACTTCATCTCCTGGTAACATCAGAGTAGGAATCAGAATATTACATTAAACCCACAGCTGCACTCTTCAGCTGTTGCTTCTGTGTACATGTTTCTGGAATGGATCTTGGCTTAACATCTGTCACATCATATTTAATACCTTAAGTTCCTACACTGTGCAATTTTAACATACATAACCTGTATAATATAAATACAGTTACTTTGGAGATGACTGTAATACTCTGTATGCAGAATTCAATGCATACAATTCAAAAGGTGAGGGGTAGCAATGCTGAAGTCAT
The DNA here is from genome assembly GCA_013400975.1 of Atrichornis clamosus. Classification (NCBI taxonomy): domain Eukaryota; kingdom Metazoa; phylum Chordata; class Aves; order Passeriformes; family Menuridae; genus Atrichornis; species Atrichornis clamosus. The sequence continues at coordinate 189,158 of WBMZ01003320.1, forward strand.
GTACAATTCAGTAAGATTTTTTTTTTTACAACACGTCCAGAAAAATCTCAGTTGAAGTTAGTATTAATAAAATATAAAAAATATGTATCAGCAGAAGATCAATACATCTGCACTGGAAAAAAAGGGCATTTGGGGACAGGAATCTTCAGTGAAGTTCTGAGAGGTTCCACTGCTACCAGCTCCATTACCACACGAATGCAGCTCGCTCCCGTAGCATCCTGACACCAAAACGCTGCCATTCTCTCTGGTATATCCAGAGCTCCTGAGTTGTGTCCAGACAGGCTAAAACTGCTCCTCCTTTCCAGGCAATTAAGCGTGGATCCATATCCTAAATTCAAAACACAGATTGCACACAATCACTGGTCGAGTTTTGCGTAGTTCTCAAGAGGTTCATCCTGCTTTTTCCAACAGTATTCACCACTTTAGAATGTGGCAGGGTAAGGGAAAAGCTTTTGATATACAGGGAAAAACAGTGAGATAAAAATATTTAATGGATATTCAAGATGCTTTGAGAAGTCACTTTTTGTTTTAAGATGCCTTTTAGGCATTTCATGAAAATCTTGCCTTCAGCAATGGAGACTCTGAAATACACTCAAGTTTTAAATTTACAAGTTTTGCCTGATTAATGACAAATGAAAATTGTTCTTGATGCTTGCTTTTCTTCTACTTTAATACTAATTAAGAAAAAAAAAAATCACAATTTCTTGCTGAGGAGACAGGTTGCCTTCATGGGCCAATACTGCTTTTCTAGGAATAGGGCCTTTAGCTAATAAAGACTTCAGTCATCTGTCTGTTCAGTAACACTCTTGCTATGCCTCTAACTTCCTTCCTGTAACCAGCCAGTGTTATAAACTGAAAGCTCCTTTAAATCTCAGATATTCAACTACTCTGGGATTTTGAAAGAATTATTTTCTTTTAATCTTTCAAAGATTTCACCCAATCATAGTTTGTTGACCATTTAGCTCTCAGTTAAGTTACCTTAGGTCTTGTGATGACTTCAACATTTTCAACAACTCTTCTAAAAGAAGGTGGCATTTTGTTGAGAATTCGGTGTTGAAGAAACTCTTGAGCTTTATGAAACATAAGGCCTCCTCCCACTACTAAGATGGAGCTGTACATCTTCTTTTTTGTATCATCAGATGCTGGAATGAATGGATATATAAAAATGTATTTGGTTTTTAAAGTTAATATGGTCTGTATTTCTATTACAATTAATTTAGTGTAAGTCAAAACAGACAGAAAGTGATGTTTGCTTTTAAATTTTTTTTCTGTTTCTTGGAGATATAAAACATGTAGCTCAAGAAACATCAACAAAGACCTAAGTAAAAGAAACAGTGTAGCTACTGTTGAGATGATAAAACTTAGGCACGTGCATCTTTCTTTGGTAAAATATAGGAGCTGCATAAACCCACACTGACGTGCACTTTACACACTTGTACAAACGCAGTCCTTACCACAGCAGTCGATACTATGAAGGATGGCTTTGTCCAGGCCCAAGGCTTTCCCTTCAAACTGAGAAATAGCAGTTTTCCTGGACATGTGTGCAGTCAAAGGTTCCTCTGAATCATTGCCAGGTATCATACAGTCACCCTGGGAAGACCCCAATTCCACTTCTGGTGGGTAGATCCTCTCTGAAATGTCTGAGGATTGGCCTCTCAATTCTCCCTCAAATGCACCAGGCTTCGACACAGATTTTCTATCAGCTGTAGCTTTTGCAGACTTAAAAATGAGAAAAGTTGAAATATGAAAAATGCAAAAAGATCTTCAGCACGTTACAGAATAATACAAAGACTTAACTAAGTATCATTGTACTTTGCTTCACCTTTTTGCACAGCAAGATTAAGCATTGCATTATTAGCTCATCTAATTTTCATTTTAATCTTCACACTCAGAGTAAGACTTTATTTTGAACTCCATCAGATTGATCAATCCCATAACATGAAGCCTTCTTATACTCTAAAAATGTACAGTTCTAATTAAAGATTTGTCTAGACATCTAGAACTCCTTACTCTGGTTTCTGATATGAGCTAATGAGTCCTCATTTTATTTCTCAATTACACGATACTTAATGAAACATAAAACCAGCATTCACACACCTGCTCCTGCTTACTTTGTGTGGCTAGCAGATAATGTTCATCATGGGGATCCTCAGGGTCACCTTGTGACCTGTGCTGCAAAGTTGTCATTTTTTGTCCAACAATTCCGAATGTTGCTGGATAAAACAGAGCCATTGGTGCCTGAAGAATGAGAGATTTGGCATGGGTTTACTACAAAGTTTTTCCTTTTTTTGGCATTTACTATTAAAAAAAAAAAAGGAGAAAGATCTTGTTCTATTTTTCTCACAATGCAAAATTAAATAGAGGTGTTTTTTTCCAAGTAGTTTGTAAAAGACTGAAGTGTCTTCTAGTTTTTATGATTGAAAAACCCCCCAACAAATACACTTGTACAAGTTTCTTTACAGAAACTTCTTGGCATTGTATGAGAAATAAATACTCAAATGCAGTTTGTTACAAAATTATAAAGTTCAATGGTGAACTGAAAAACTTGCAAGATTAATTTGAATTCTTTGCACTTGAAGGATAATTATCATCTTTAGATGAAGCAACAACCATTCTGGCTAAAGCTGCTTGGAAAGTCTTGTGCATCCACCAGTGCTGCATTAGTCCCATTCATACACACAGTAATTAATCTTAAAACTATCTACAAGCACAGATTAAGAACAATCCATAAATCATGTGGGCTTAGTAGCACTGGAGTGATACAAAGTGAGGCTCTGTGTCTGAATGCTCAATATACTTGTGATTTAATAAAAGCATCACCTGTAATTTTTCATCCCCTAATCGGAACTGGTACAACAAAGCTGGAGAATCCGGATGCCGAATTTGGAACTCATGATCTTGTAATCCAGAAATATCCTAAGGTCAAAACCAATGTAAAAAATTATATCTTTTATATTTATCAAGCTGCATAATTTATTTAGACTGCAAAAAACAACAAAGAGTAACAAAACTATCTTCTATGGACTTTATTTAGCTATTCTTGTGTTTTTTAAAGTCTTTTCCTTGTAGTATGATCTGCCAAACAGTTTTCTACATGCCTAAACCTCAAAAATGAGGGTTTGTGGAGAAAGAAGAGACCTGCTGACAGATCTTACAAAACTGAAGTGGAAAATCAGCAACTATGCAATTATTATCAGCTTCTTTCAGCTGATAGACTGAAGAAACTACCTTTTTAAGGGTTGGGATTCCTTTCAGCTAGAGGAAAAATAAACCAAGTTACAAACATTTCAAGTCTAACGCCTCTACAGCTTTTGCCAGTATTCTACTGAGTGAAATATTTACAATTAATTTGGGTTCACAAAAAGGCTTCCCAGAATAGCACTCTGTAAAGGAGAAAGAAATTACTTTGAGAACACACTATTTTGCCCTTCTCACCTGATCTAGATGACAGAATGTCTCCTTTAGGTGCTGAAGCAGCAGGCAATCCAACTTATTAGTTAACTGACAGTCTCTATATGGGAATCCTGCTCGTTGCATAAGCCAATAAAAACACCTTGACACATCAGATCCTCCATATGCAAGGCACAACCTGAAGCACAGAGAAGAAAAACATTTTTGATTTAGTTGCTGAAATACTGGCTGTCTGCAGTGATATGCATAGGAATACTAGGAAAATTTTAGACATGCTGGGATCATGACTTCCACACAGTTTGCAGAACACAGCATTATTCTGATCAGTTCTGCCTGCTTCCTTCTTTTAAAGATATCAGAATTCTTTAAGGTGCATATTGTACCAATTGTCTCTGTTAAATGCCTCACAGTAGAAGAACCCCCTGTGTTTATAGAAATTATTTCTCCTTTCTAAAGTCAAGTCTTTGCTGAGCAAGCAAGTCCATGCTAATAATAATTCTGCACATTATAAGGTACCTGGTGTTGCGATGGGAAACCCCATCTTCTACACAGCAAACACTTGTCTTCTGATCTCCCACATCTACAATACATGCACTGCTCAAACCACTTCCAAAGGTAGCACAGACAGACTCCTGGTGCACAATAATTCCTAGCAATAGGAGAAAAAATTATATTAACTTCAGGCCGAACTTCACAGTCATGTTGGTGACATTTAAAGAACATTTTAATGTCTCTGAAAGATCTATAATTAGCTAGACTCTGCACTGAAAGCCTGGTTATTTAGTGAAGGTGAGATGGGGGGTACTTACAGATTTTTTTTTTTGTTGGGCATGGCTTTAAAAGTCCTGAAAAAAGCTAAAAGCAGGGTCAAATGGTATTTTTTCTGCAAGATTAAAGATACTGTCTTCATACTTTAATTTTTTTTTAATCTGGTAGTGCAGGGTCTTGGTTATCAGATGTACATGAAGTGTTTTCCTAATTTTTTTCTAGTTTCAATCACATAGCTTTACTATTAGCATTTCAGATATGCTCTTTAAGTGGTTATAAAATAAGGTCCAATTTCATCCTCTGTTTTCCTTTCAATCCACCTTTACAGAGGACATTTGTATCACAAGCCCATATTTAAACCTGGGAGATACCAGAGGTTTCAGTCTGTCCTTCAAGACAACGAACACTGTGCATTTTGGAAACACTTGAGAAATCAGACTGTTGCTACAGCCCACAGCTGGAGTGCATAACAGCAAACTAAAGACTTGTTTCAATACCAGCCAGTCATTCTGCCTCTTGAAAAGAGACAACGGTTATGTGAATAGCACAAGATGAAGGTGCTAGTCCCAGACAACCTGGGATTGATGTGCAAAAATGTGCCTTAAATAAAAAGAAATCTTTATGCAATTAATCATTAAGTACTTGCTTCAGTATGGCTTTTACCTGAGAAGCCCATCTTCATTAGGATCATATTTACCAGTTCTTTCACGTGTTGTTTATTATAGATGTCTGGAATTAGTAAAATACATCTGTAGTACTAAAGATAAGAACAGTAAATTAAAGCCGGCTCTCAAAAAGTTTTTCTTTACATTCTTAAACACCTGACGCTAAGAATGAAAGTACAGTACAGATGTTATTAAAAAACCCCCAAATTTTAGGAAAGGGGAAGGTTTTTGATACTTTAAAAAAGATGTTCAAAGTAAGTGCCAAATTAAGAATATATAGTCATTACAATGTTTAAAAGTACAGCAGACATGAGACAAACACCTACTCAGCAAGGACAAGTAATCATACAAGGCAACCCTTCCTCAGGTGCCTTCTTCACAGTCAACAAAAACCTCCCAAACAAAGACTAAGAGTGTGAAATGTCTATAACGGGATTCCTAAACCTCCTTATTAGAAAATCTATCAACAATTTTTGTCTTACAGACATGGACAAAATTCCAAATGAAGTCTTAGGAACCGTGCTCACCAGCAGAAAGAATGTATTTGTTAAGAAAATACCAGTAAGAGGCTACCAGTAACTGCAAGTTGCTTCTTTGACAATAACATTTATAGAAGGGAATACAGCTCACATGACTCTGCTGTTCACAGCTCACCTTTAGGTCTTTCAGTGGTATTTCCAGGTATTTTTGTATTGCATGTGACCATATAACTTCAAGGTCTGCCAAAACTGCAGTGAGAGAGCCACCAGGTCCTCCGTGGAGATTCAACTGCCCTCTTCTAATAGGCCAGTGTATATTATAAGAATCTAATGGATTAACATACAGTGCCTGAAAATAAGAGATTATGTTCTATGCATTGCTTCTCCCAAAAAATTAGTAACAAGTTACTAGGAAGAAAAATATTTCAGAAGCAAATACAAGACATACAGCAGAGCTCAGGCTGATGTGACAGAAACACAGTGAAATTCTTTGTAACAGGGCTTGATTATAAACTAACAACATAAAAACACAGTAAATACATTGTTTAAATTGTTTGAATGTTCTTACCCACAGACATCTACCAAACATAATAGTGTATCTTTCCATTATCACAAATTAGAAACTTAAATGATTTAAACACTGAAGGTCACAAATACTGAGGTACTCAGCAGTGACTGCATGTTCTGATCCTTACATCAGTTTCTTGCCTTTCCTCTGAATTATGTCATATGGGCAAAGTTCTCACCTAGTCTCTGCAGAAACACTGATTTACAGCAGCAAAGGATCCAAGATACTTGTTAGGCAAATGGGGGAAACCCTCTTGCCTTGCTGAATGATAAATACTCAATTACTCCACAGTGAAGTTTCTCAGTGTTGCTTGGTCAGCTCTCCACGTCTTTCAGTACGTACTAACAGCAAACTGCTACTGATGACATGGCTGCATCAAAACATATGTAGCCTCATTCAGCAGGAAAAACAATCTTACCTCTTCTCCTACCAAAAATTCAGGATGATTTGATGTGTTTGTCCACTTGGCCCCAGAGCTGTGATCCAAAATAGCTGGCCTCATCTGTCTGTTGTATGACCTGGCCTGAAATGTAACCAAACCAAATCCTTTTATGCATGGAAGAAAAATGAAACACCCTGTCAACTCCAGCCCTTGAGGAAACATTTTAAATCTTAATTTTCTAACATTTTCAGAGTTAAGTAACACAATAGCACTATTCATATTTGTTCTGTAAAGGCTACCTACTTTTGTCCACTGCAACATAGCATCACACCAAAGGACTACATGCATGAACAATTTAAAGAAATAGTAAGAGTGAGTACCTGATCAGGTGACACTGGGATGCGCCTTGCTCCATTTGACATCTTTTTGGACCATATTGCTTGGTCCACCATTTTAAGGCCATTTTGTCTCTGCTCAGTACTTTCAGGTTTCTAAGGAAAACCACAAGTATGCAATGTAAATACTTACTTTCAAACCATATGTCTGTATACTGGTAACACTGAAGCTGTTATTACACAATGAAATCATTACTGTGGTTAATAGACTATAGAAAGGATAGATGTTTGTACAATGCAAAATGAATTCATGCTTAGTTCCAAAGAAACTATTTTTCATATTAGAGTTCCCAACACCTATTTGTCAAGGGCAACTTGAATCTTTTAACTGCTCCTAGTGGCTGCTGGACTTCATCTCCCAAGTGACATGCTCAGGCCATTATCTATTTAACTACAGAAAACATTAAGTAGGAGCAAAAATGTTTAAATAGATCTCAATTATTTAAAGGTGAGGTTTAATATTAGAGACTTTGATTTTTACAGATTCAGATCATGAATAAGATTATTATAGATATTTTCTGACCAGGCTGAACTCAAATTACTTGCTGTGTTATCCAAGTCACAAACTACCTTGTAACCAACACAGTCATAAATGGAGAAGTCTGATTCTAATCCTACAACTGGCATTCCATGGAGGGAAATACCGAGTGTGGTACCAGACCACAACGCAGGGAAATCAATATGCACAAACTCTCAACTTATCAATTTATCAGATTTAGTTCATTGCAAAGAAATCAAATAAAACACGAACACAGACTGGTGCAAACCTACTGACTTTGTTAAAGAAATGAAATGAAGTTTTACTGGTGATGTATTCTCCTCTGGAAAAACAGAGAGTACGAGGGGGAGATATGCACTATACAACAAACAAAACCGCCCCAGAAAAGGGTGATGAACAGGTGCATTTTGGCGAGGCGGGACCATGCCGCGGGGCGCTCCTTACGTTGAGGCCATCCCTGAGGAGCCAGCTGTCTCTGTAGGCCGCCTGGCCCTGCTGCTTGTGCCGCCGCGCGATCACGTGCGGGATGCCCGCGGGCAGCGTGTCCGTGGCCCTCCCGAGCCGCAGGGTGGTCGAGCCGGGGTGGATCACCACGATGAAGTTGCTCTGTATTTGCTGAAAGCGGCACAAGGCGCACAGAGTGAGACGGAGCCCCCACGGCCACCTGGAGCCCTCCCGGCGCTTCCACACCACCCTCCGGAGGCCTTTAAGAGGCAGAGTCCGGGCCGGGCCCGCCCCAGCGGGGAGGGAGCAGCGCCCGAGCAGCCGCCGCTCCCGGGCCTCACCTCCTGCAGGGACTCGGGCACGGCGGCGGGGACGATGGGTCGCTTGACGCCGCGCTGCTCGCGTTCCCGGTCGCGCTCCTTGTCCTTCCCGTTCTCCGCCTCGCCCTTCTCCGCCTGGGTCATGCTCCGGCCGGGCGGAAGCCGCGTCTGCCGGGGCCGAGGGCCGAGCCCGGCGCGGGGCGGAAGCGGGCGGGCCCTCCCCCGGCACCGCCCCTCGAGCAGGTACCGGGTGGGTGCTCCGCGGCCGCTCGGCGCCGCCCGGCTGGCAGCGCGATGTGCAGGTCCTGTCCGGCGCTGAGGGGCCGAGCGGCTGCACAGGGAGCCTGCGGAGCACCCCCGCCCTGCCGCGGGTCCGGTGGAGGAGCAGCAGCCAGACGCTGTCAGCTGGGCTGCTGCTGCTCGTGGGGCTGCAGGGGCGGGGATACAGCCCTCCAACAGCTTAAAATACCCTCTCTCTACAGCTACTGTACGTGGTACAGCTCAGAAGAGCTGACCGTGACAGCCGGATCCTTTATGAACTATGCGGCTGGGATGGAAATGGTTTTTAAGGCTGAAGGTTGCTGTTAACCCAGCAAATGTAAAAGACGGTAACTTTGTGTTGGGTAGGTGTAGCAGGAAGGGCTTGTTAATTGAGGGGCCTCTCAATTTCCTGCTCCGGAGTGTTGAGGAACGCATTCAGTGCTGGTAGCTCGGGGTGCACCTGCAGCTCAAGCTGCAAGTTGAGCTCTGCGGGGCAGGAGCCACAGGTAAGAGGCCATGTTCAGGGTCCCTCCTTGGAGGCACCAGCTCGAGCTGTTATTTTCTTATTAACTTATTGCACCAAGTTTAAATTAAGGATCTGAACATCTGAGACTCTGCTATGGGAAACCTGGTCTGACTGTGAGTGTGGGCTGCTTAGGGAGTTAAGCTGGGCAAGGAGTTTTGGTCCCAGCTCAGGTCATGGGGGTGGGACTGCCAGAGAGGCTCCTGGATGGTCAGACAGGAAAGTGTCCTTAAGAAAAAATTATTAGGGAGGCTTAGGTAAAAAATTTGCAGTGGCACCTTGTAGAAAATAATTGGGATTCTTGCAATCTAATATTTTCTCAAATAGATGTAGCTGTCTCTACAATAAAAAAAACAAAAAACGATCTCAAATGAACCCCAAGAACAGTAAGAAACTTCCATCTTGAAATAGGGTAAGTTAGATAAGAGATAGTTACTGTTTGAAAGAAAATAACTCTTCTGTGATAGCACACTCAGTATTTGAGGTCACCAGTTTTTTCTTCATGGAATAAAAATAAGACCTAATTTTATTGTAAAAAACCCCATCTTACGAAAATTTGTATAGTAAATAGGCTTATATATTTCAGTTAATTTATAGTGCAGAAGGAAGGTGTTTCAAGAGGTGTTGATTATAAACCCATTATGGGTTTTAACGATGCAAGGGTTGTAAACCAAAGCAATTTGTAAATTGCAATTTTAAAGTGCTTTTAAAGTATTATTAATACCATGAACATTCAGCAAAATACAGAGTGTTTGTCCTGACAAAACCAGAGTGAATAGAAAACCTCTTAGGAAGTGCTTTGATGCTTGAGGGACCATCTGTATCAACTATAAATATTTATTTGTCTTCATTTGAATAGCAAAAGGCTTATGGACTTCAGATTTTTTCAGTTTCTAAAAATGATGAGAAAGTCAGCCTTGTGACAAGCCAAATATAATTTACTTATTACTTTGCAACTACAGTAAAATGTTCAGAAACTATACAAAGACTTTAGACAGTAAACATGTATTTAATAAAACTGTGGTTCAGTTACACTGGATCCTTGACGAAGGAGTTCCCAGTACAACTTCATTAATCTGCTTTTATCACAGAACAGTTTCCAGTCAGGCATACACATCCCCATTTGGTCCACCACTAAACTCTTCTTCCTTTCATCTGGCAGATGTGTATGCTTGTGCCTGCCTCTTCAGCAGGCGTTTACCTAAAGGACAAAGCAATTACAGTACATTTAAAGACATTTATCTTTGCAGGATAAAATTAAGTAACAGTTTTAAAATAAAATTGTTTTAAATTTAGCTAGATGAGACAGCCTAAAGACTTGCAAACTTTATTCCTGAGCAGGTTACACATGACTGTGATTACCCAAAAGCCATCCCTGCAGTCTTTGCTGGCCTTACGTCTAGTCAACAAGAATAAAACCCACAACATTCAGGGGTTTTTTCCCTTTTTGGAGGAGCTTATCCTTTTTCTAGGGAAGTGAAATACTGGTGTATGTGTTTTCTGGTATATGAACTTTTTCATATGAGATTTACAGGTATTAACCACCTGCATGGGGTTTTTTTTCCTTGTAACTTTTATTATGGTAACAATGGGGAGTGACTGAGGAAAAACAAGGATTGTTTACTTAAGTCTTAAAGTAAATTAAACCATACTGTACATACACTCAGTGTTAGATGTAACTCCCACCAGCCACACTGAGTAATAAAACAGAATTCAAGTTCAGGCAGCTGTAAGAAATATAAAACCCAGGGCTTTTGCCTCTATTTTTAAGCAATTCTGATTTTTTACACTTTACTGGAATTCAAGATTTGCATGGCTATATAATTGTAACATAGGGAAAAAAAAGATTTTTGCTGTCTTTTAACAACTTTCTTTTTTCCTTCTTTTCTATTGAGAACTTTAACCAAAAAGCCTCATACGCCATATGATAACTATTAGAAATGCAAACAAAGTTTCTGTTTCTACCGATCTGGACAGGATTTAAATTAGCAGCCAAAAAAAGATGAAAAGCTATAAATAACTTTTTATCAGATATGCTCAAAAATCTTTGCCAAAATCTTCTTTAACATCCCTTCCCTAACCTTTTCTCCATCCCCTCCCCTTTCCTGCAAGTATCTCTGATTCTGTGATTATTCCATCCCTTTGATTACCTTCTTGGTTTGGTAACTTCTGCAACAGGAGGACAAAATACCTTAACCTTGAATTATCATTGCTATTACAGAACCCCCAAATCTTTCAAAGCAGGATACAGCAATTTTGGAATTACCTTCCTCATCCACCTCCAGCCATTGGTGGTGGACTGGGGCCTCCACCCCAGTGATTTATTCGACCCATCCTACGGCGAGGATGTGCAGGAGGTCTGAAAAGAAAGCAATTCTATCATCATTACACTTTTCAACTAGAAATACAGTAACACTGTCTCTAAATGCCAGTAGTTAGAAAGCTTGAATGCTGAAAAAGTTGTTTCATGTGAAAAGCTGTAAGAAACCCCAACCCCACTTTCATGAAAGTTCTCTTCTGCACTGTTCTCATTACTCCTGTGTGATGTGAGAAGTCCACAAATAACTGATGCTTTTACACAGTCCTACAAAACACTCAGGCTGTGGTGTTTATAGAAATTATACCCCTAAAACAGTGTTTTGCTTTATCTGTAGGTAATATAATACAAGAAATGACTGAAGTAATGCAAGTCAAATGCTGAGTATAAGCAAGTCTAAGAGAAGAAGAATTTCGACAGCCTGTCTGTTAGGCAGGACTGAAAAAGAGTTTCAGGGAGTGTTGGTCTGTACTGCTCTTGCAGCTGCCCAAAGCTGTGTATTGTTATCAACAATACTGCAGATGAACATTTTAGTCTTCCTGCACAACCCGATTCACTGCAGATCACAACTGTAATCTACTCAGATTCATGTCATTTTGCTAAGATAGGGAAAGAAAAATCAGAACTGGTGTGAATATGAAAACGGTACCCTCTTCCATCATTGTAGCCTGAATAGGAGGAAGATGTGTAGCCTCTTCTTCTCAAATCCGGTTGAATAATGCTCTGGAAACTGAAAAAATAAAACAAGAGTTAGGTGAATTGACAGCTAGATACAGCTTTTGAATTTTTGGATTTGAAGATAAGAAATGGCCTGAAAAACAGTAAGTAGTGTTCAGGAATGAACAGTCTGTCTTCTCAGGATCACTGTTGTTTAAATCTTGGCAAGGTTGCTTCTATATATGAAACTAAAATCCAAATTACAGTGAGGCTCAAACTACAAAATCTATAAAATCTTGTTTTCTGGTAAATATGCAAGAAATTAATAAAGTATAAACTTGTAACTGAAATAATTAAGAACTGTTGAATACATCACAAGAACTTTTTGCTTCTTAACTGGCTTTCATCTGGGGCCATAAATTTTTGACTACTGCTGTGTGATTACTTTTACATAGCCAGAATCTATTGTTACTAGTAGAAATTCTCCAAATAGCTTAATTATTTGATCAGCTAGTAGATGCTAGCTGTTTTAATAAAAGTGTATGCCTTTTCTTTTCACAGTGTCAAAATAGATGAAGTGTAAGAAAACTCATTTGAACTGCCAAAAAGTTAGCATCACTTTTCAAACAGTTTTTGTTAAGTATACTGTAGTGCTTAATAAAAAAAGCCACATAGCTGTAGTAAAGCATTTATACATATGGAATGCTAAAGAGTAAATAAAACATTTTTATTGTTGTGTGACTGATAGCATTGAGTAGCTTCTACCTATGTCAAATCTAAAATAAAGCTCACCAGAAGAATTAACTTCTACTTACAACAGAACCACAAAATCTGCTATTGACCAGAAGAAATCTGTTATAGATGACAAACTCCAAGGAGCCCGACTCTGGTTATCCAAAACTTGTCCTGTAAAATATCCAGATACAAAACATCCAGTGATGTTGAGTGTCTGACAGTGTACAGTACATTACACAAAAATAAATCTGCTGAGTCCAGAATTTGCAACCGGGAGGGAGAAACTGCACTTCATGGCGGCGAGTTCCATGTTCTGCAGCCTATTACCCAGGTACTTGAACTAAAGGGGTCACCACGGCCACGGGGGCTGTGTGTCCAGAAAACCTACAGAAAGTACCCGTGCAGTGTCTCTTTTCCCATATGCGGTTAACGTGCCGCTCTGCGACGCTCCCGGTGTCCGCAGCACACCCTTGAACTGTTCCAAGTCCCTAAATACGATTTAGAAGCAGACCAGGCTCGGCCGCAGGGCAGCGCGGGGTGACGCGACACCGGCAGCGGGCGGACCCTGCCGGGCTGTCCCGGCAGCGGGGGCAGTGCTGGGCCCAGCGCGGGCCCGGTGCCCGCCGGTGACTGCCCAGCCCCCGGCCCGGCCCGCGGGCAC
>WBMZ01003321.1:0-23458 GCA_013400975.1 Atrichornis clamosus
GCCCCCAGCGGCCGCTCGCGCCCCGCCCCGCCGCGGTGCCGCCCCCGCGCGGCCGCAGCGCGCATGCGCCTGGCGCCCCCATCCACACCCCCCCCCCCGGGGTGTCCCTGAGGGGTGACCTGAGGGGACGGGGCGGGAGCGCGGGGTGGGGCTGAGCGTCACAAAAACTCGGAGTGTCCAGGGTTGGGAAGGATCCACAAGGATCATTGAGAGAAACTCGCTGCCCTGCGCAGAACACCCCAAGAATCCCACCATGTCCCCGAGAGCGTTATTCACACGCTTCTTGAGCTCTGCTAGGCTTGGGGCTGTGACCACTTCCCTGGGGAGCCTGTTCCAGTGCCCAGTCACCTTCTAGGTGAGGAACCTTTTCCTGATGTCCAACCTAAACCTCCCCTAACACAACTTCGGGCCATTCCCTCGGGTCCTGTCACTGTCACCACAGAGAAAAGAGATCAGTGCCTGCCCCTCCTCTTCCCCTCAGGAGGAAGTTGTGACTGCAGTGAGGTCTCCCCTCATTCTCCTCCAGGCTGAACAGACCCAATGCCCTCAGCCACTCCTCACACAGCTTCCCCTCAAGGCCCTTCACCATCTTCATTGCACTTCTTTGGACTCTCTCCAACGGTTTAATGTCTTCCTTACATTTTGCCCAAAACTACACACAGTATTTAAGCCTGTGTGATGAGGGGCTCTTTCACCCCAGTGATGGGGGTAAGAGCCCCAAAACCCCTCTGAATATTTCTGGCTGCACTTGAGGAGCAGAGCAGCAGCTGCAGGCATGGCTGGATGGCTGCAGCCGCGTTGCCGTGAGCCCCATAAAAATTAATAACCAGAAAAGAAAACAAAACACATGGCCCCTCAAAGAACAAAGGTTAAAGCCAACACGAGCTGTGAAACATTTGAAAAAATTAAATTTAGGTTCAGCTGACCCTGGTGTGCTCCCTCCTTCAATGTGTTGGTGGGGCTTTAATATGGGCTAAAAGCCACATAATTGTATTTTATTACTTTTTTTTTTTAACTGTGTGCAGTCATAACATGGAGGTGGCTGACACAATAAGTGCAGCTTCAGGAGTGTTGTGGCAACATGAATCAAGAAAGCATCAATGAACATCATTTATAAATAATAAAATTGGAAACGTTATTTAAAAGTGTTAACAGTCTCTCACTTGGACTCTTACACTGCCAATACACAAGACAGGCAATTATAATGGAAAAAAATCTGCTTTTCTCCATGTCATAAAGTTATTTTTATGGAGTAAGCATTTAAGATTTTAATTAAATCCCTTAATTACACCAGCCTTAGCAGACATGTCAAAAAAAGGAAAAACATATCTTCTACAAGATGGGACTTCTTTAGTCAGCTCTGAAACTGAAGTTAGCATATAAAACTTGAAGTTAGTGTATAAAGTGGTTGCTTGCTTATTAAATGATTTTTATTACAAACATTTGCCATTGTGATAAGCAGGTGACAGCATGCCAGACAGAACTAATAATATATTGCTTTCTTTAAGATTTTCAACAGATATGTTTCAGTATGGAACACAAGTTTGTCTCTTATGATCTGTTTTGACAAACCCTGAGCATCTTCAAAGTTGTCATGTTCAAGCATAAAATTGGTGGGTTTGGTGTTCATTTCCCAATCAGTAAAAAAAACTTGACTTTTTTTGCTAAATGATTTACAATCCTTGTTTTCACACTAGCAGCTTGTCAAAAGAAGTTTAAAAAATAAGAGTTTGGGAAAGCATGGTAACAAAACTGAAAAAAGCTGCTTTCCTGGTTTTTTTCAGGATTCCAAGACTGGGCAAAAGGCAACCCAGCCAACTCATCCATGGTATCTCTAGAAAAGGTAATTTTGGTCAGTCTGGGTCTCCTGCCAGACAGTGGCTGCTGTGGCAGGTGGTCTCCTGGCCAGGAAAACAGGGAAGGTGTCCCGACGGACACACACAGACCTGTTGGCTGTTCGACGTTTCCCAGCTGTTGATACCAGTACAGACCCCACAGCAGTCCATGTCCAGAGATCCCAGAAGAGCATTCCTTGCTCCTGCTTACTCTTCTGGCTGAGCGGATCCCTGTGGAGCCCCTGCAACCTTTTACTTCTCTTGCTCACTGTGTAGGCGAGGGAGAGAATAGAGAAGTGATTTTCAGGATGGTCATTACATCCACCAGGTTTTTTATCATGTCAGCCAGTGCTTTGAAACGTCTTCCTTAGGGTTGTCTGGACCTGACAGACAATCTTAAGTCTGTGAAAGATTTCCCAGTAAGATGCCAGTAAGGTAAAGAAGGTGACTAGAAATTTTTGCTTGGGTTGTATGAGATATTTTTGTACCTTCTGTTGCTCGAATTCTTAATATTTGGCTTCCCTATTTTTAACTATGATCAGTTAAAAATAGCAGCACTTCTCAGATGACTTTCCCCATGTCTGTACAAACAATTATATTAATTTCCTTTCAGAACAGAGAGATTTATATAATTAACACTTCAAAGATTAACATTAGAAACTGCACTGTGTTCTACATGCAACTTCTCTTTGCCTCCTTTTGCACCCCTCTTGCCAAGTCAGGGCAGTGTGACAAGCAGCAAGGAAGGAGTTTAGGAAAGAGCCAGGGAAAGCCCTTAAGGCAGATTGTGGGCCTGTGGTTTCTCTCTTCTGGGATCAGGATGCACCCATTTCCTAACACAAGACATTTCCCAGTGGGTTCCAGTTGTGTAGGATGCAGTGGTGCTCACTCGTTCTGCTCCTGGGTGCTGTGACTGAGCCGTGTGTCAGCCCGCAGTCTGTGGCACTGCCTGGGGGATTGGCTCGATGCCCGCACAGAAAATGCCATCAGGATTGTTCTTGCTTCCAGCAAAATCCATAACCTGTGCAGAGACAGCAAACCTCGTGGCTCCAGAGACCCAGAATAACTTGGAGAGCTTTTGACCGGCCCCACTGTGAAGTGTAACATTCCCCAAGCCCATTCAAATCTTGTGCACACTGGTGCCTTCTTCAGGCTGTTCATAGTGACAGCTTTTCCCAGGAAAGGTAAGCAATTTAAACTCAGGCCACATTTTGGCTTCACCCTTAAAGGCTCTTTAGAAGCAAAAGGTTTTCCTGTAACATCAGAAGGACTGTACAGAAAAATTACTCTCTTTGCTCTATATACCCTGGCTACAAGTTCAAGCTGTGCACCCACCATCTGTCCTTGTACCTGCGGCAAGCAGGTTCACTACCACAGCTTGCGAGAGAACATACATGGGACACACGTACCTTGCAAATACTAAAAATCTCCACAATAAGCATCCCCAAATCCCCCAAAAGCAGAAGAGAGCCCCCCAACCTTCAAATGCCCGTGTGACTCTAATCCTAGCAGCTTCTTTGTGCTGCTGACCAGATTTCCAAACTGGGACACGCATCCTTGAATTTTTAAGCATCTTGCATGATTAATTAGAAAAACTAAAGGCAACACACACTGCCAGCCTAGGCCTTACTTGTGAGTGAAACTTATGTTCTCAGCAGGTTTAACCTGGTAAAAACAGTCTGAATAACCTGGCAATAAAGATACTGGCATGAGTGGATGATTCCTTTTCAAAAACTGGACTGGACCTGCTGTTATTCCTAGCCCAGTTGGCCAGGAAATGGCAGAGAAATGTCTTCTCAGATATGGGAAGGGCTTTGGGTTCTAAGTCAACCGAAATCCTGGGAAAGGCTGTTGTGGGGAGACATCAGACTCTGACTCCTGGAGGTTATGACCCTTCTGCAACAGCCACCAGATTGCTTTTGGAGCAGGAGTTAGAGCTTGCACCAGGGCTTATTCCAGCTCTTTCCTGCTTGTCTAGCAGAGAGGGGCCATAACCTAAACTGTGATGCAGTAGGAAGTTCTATGACTTCCTAACGAAGGGCAGTGCAGGGGCAGACACTGATCTCTGCTCTCTGTACTGACCAGTGACAGGACCTGAGGGAATGGCCTGAAGTTGTGTCAGGGGAGGTTTAGGTTGGGTATTAGAACAAGGTTCTTCTCCCAGAGGGTGGTTGGGCACTGAACAGGCTCCCCAGGGAAGTGATCACAGCACCAAGCCTGGCAGAGCTCAAGGAGTGTTTGGACAGTGCTCTCAGGCACGGAGTGGGATTCTTGGGGATGGGCCAGGAGCTGGACTTCAATGATCCTTGCAGGTACCTTCCAACTCAGGATATTCTATGATGTTGAAATGAAGATACTCTTCCCTGTAGTTATGGTGTGTCTCATGCTATCTCCATATGACATTTCGGAAGGCTTGCGTGTATTGCTTATCTTCAACCTTCCTTTGTTGCTTTTCTTTGTGAAATGTTTGCTATGAGGTTTAACAAAATTTAATTATGAGATTTTTTTTCTTGTTTATGAACATCATTAAATACTGCTTTTCAATTTTGTAGTACTCTAACTCTATAACAGCCTCTTTTATCGTAGAATCACAGAATAATTTTGGTTGGAAAAGACCTTTAAACCCATTGAGTCCACCTTTTAATTTTAATTCATTTATCCTAATGAAATTTCAGTTATAAATTCCCACCACAATCCATGTATGAGGAGAGGAGGAAGGGGCAGAGAAAGAAATGTCTGTTGTCTACATTAACTAACAAGAGTTTAAATTGTCTCTTGCTGAAGAATTAAAGTGGTACTAAAAGAAAAACTAAGTTTAGTATGCTGTGAAGGGTGTTTAAACAGATAAGAACCAAATACATCATCCAAGTAAGATGCACTGGATCCACAGCACCTGCATTTTACTTATTAAACAAAACTGATGATTAGTGTCAGGTCAGGCTGCAGCAGAAAACATTCCCATGACCCAAGCCTGGAAAAATAGGGAAATAAAAATAAAATGTGAAGGGAGAGATTGATCTTTCCTGTTCGTTTTAGTTATAACATTGTTAATATTGGAAGCTGTTTATCCATTAATCTTTTGATCTCACCTCTGATGAGTTACCAGGTTTGGGCTGCAGCACGGCACTCTGACCGTGACCTCCTGCTATTGTATGAATCCCATCCATGCATTGGGATGGCCTGTGGCAAACTCTGGGATCACGGCCAGAGGGGAGCCAGGGGAGCCAGGCTTGTGGCAGAGCGCTCCTCTGGTAGAGCTGAGCTCATCATTCCTTTAGGATATCCCCTGGAGGCAGCCAGTGCTTAATCGGTGGGAGCAGAAAGCAGGAGGAGATGACTGCGGTGACTCATGAAGGTTCATCTTGCACAGGCAAAATGCTTAAGAAAAACTGGAGTGCTCAGCTAAATTTGAGGCTTCGTGTGATTACCCAGGCAAATAAAGGGTGGTGAGGGGAACTGAATCTTAGAAAAGCAGAAAGTCTTCCAAACCACTGGAAGGTTGTCTTCAATATGATGTAGATGTCTCTCTAGTGTTATATTCTTGTTTAAAACCTTCCTTATATGCAGAGTGACTTTTTTCTTTTAATGAAATGGTTCTGCAAAGTTTACATTCTGTTTTCTTGTAAGTTAAAAAGAAAATATTTTTATCTGAAAGTAACCTTTTGTTTACTGTGTGTCCATATGATAACATTTCAGAAAAGGGTGCTGACTGTAGTCCTGTATTATTTTAGAGCTTAAACAGCTCTTAGATGTGATCATGAATGTAGTGATATATTGTGTTGTCCTTTAGAGACAAATATCCAATTCCCTTGTTAAATCTTGTAGGTATTCTGGAGTTCCCTGCTAGTGTCACTCAAGTACTCGGACTAACCAACGGAGAGAGTGAGAACAGACTGACAGTCTGGCAGTCTGTCTCGCCGAGCAAATGTAAGGAATTACTTTTTAGAGGAGCTGCGATGATGAATTAATCGTACACACACTTCCACAGCTAACAGATGTTCCTATTAAGTTTCTGTAGCATAAGTGCGCATAAACAATTAAAAGAAAAATAAAACTCCTTTGCATGGCTTTTTAGAAATCTAAGGGTAACAAAGTAATAACTGGGCAGGGCAGATTTAGAAAAAATCCACACTGAAAAACTTGAGGACCCTCCACAAATGCCATCTGAGAGGCAAAGAGCCTAAAGAATTTCAGACTTTCCTGTTTGTGAAGTTCCACACCAAGAAAAGGTTAAAAAACCATAAACTGAAGGGAACTGTGGTAATAATGTTTTTCATTTTCTAGCAAGAAACAAAAACCAATTCAGAACCATAATGAGTAAACACTAGAGAGTGTACAAAGAGAGAAGATAATTCATGTGAGTCATCCCTGCTGGCAAGGAAAACCTTTGATCAGATACCGCTGTGCCAGTCACAGGTAGCGTTCACTGAAACACCCGGCTGCTCTCAGGCCACCTCAAGCTTATGAAGAGCCCTCCTACAGCTTCTGCTTCCATGCTGCCTGCTTTTGGCTGGAATAAAACTAAATACATTTCTCCCAGATAACTGAAAACGTGCCAACACAGTCAAACATGAGACTCCCGGAGTACAGGGCTGCCGCCAACTGCCCCATTCCCCACGGCTGTATCCCCTTCCTAGATGTAGATCTCAAAATAACATTTCTCTGGCCAGAGGACTGGCTTGCTTTAGTGAGCCTGAGCTCAGGAAAACTGGATTTGTTTTCCAAGGGTAATTTTCCTGCAAAGATTGAGGCCCCTGGCAACTGGGAAGACAGACTGGCAAGCTAGAGAGGCATTCCTTATTGTACCTGTGCAGAGTAACTGTACTTTGTCACCAAGACTTTCTCTAGCTTCACAGTGGCAATGCCAAATAAAATTTTAATAATTTCTTTATAACAAAGATTAAGTCTTGGGAAATTGCCCAAAGGATCAGACTGTCACTCAGTTACCTCTCAAAGCTCAATAATAATAAAATAACTATATCACAGCATTGTTTCCAGTAGCACTGTTAATTTTTTCAGATTTTAAATACTCAAATCTTAATTTCTGATAAAATACTACTGCAGTTTGACAAACATTGAAAGCAGTCATTGGCTGTGATAAAACTGTTCAAAGACTGATAATGTTCACCTTTTCTCCCGTTTTCTTTAATATATGTTTCTGTGGAAGTATTCTACCCACTGTGACTGCTCACCACTGACCACCTTCAGCACTTACGGTTTCTCCAAGGATAGTGATTTTTGCAGTGGGAGCTGGAGCCCCCCTAAAGAAGACCAAGCACTGCTCTGCAGAGCTTTCACACATGGCAAGACAGACGCAGTGCCATCGGCTGAAGTTGTTTGGGACATAATTCTGAGCTAAACCCCTGTAGCAGCAGCAATCCTGAGTCTGATTTACCTTGAAAATGGCATGAGTAGGGATTAGAGAAGGAAATCTAGTTTCTTTTCCTCTGATTAATTAAACGAGCAAGACACAGGTTTTATCTACAAAGTTTTTGTGCCATGTATTTCCTGGTGCTGACACCATCTGCCCAGTCCCACAGGCTGCAGCAACAGTGAGAGCAAGTGCTCCAGTCCAGCCATCGGTGTTGGAATGCTGCTCCCATTGAGTCTCATCCAGAATTCCTCTGAGAAGGAGGAGAAGTGTAGGATATTTGCTTGGTCCACTGTCCAACTGGAATCCAAACTAGAGTTCTCTAGTCTGCTCTTATAGTCACAAACCTCGTACTCACTCAGAAGAGGACAAACAAAACCAACAGACCTAAGTGCAGGCAGGATCACTTCTGGGAGGAATCTCCCCATGTTCAGTTGTTAAATTCAGTTTCATACTGAGGGCTCTCTCTGGGTATTTGTTAGATGGAACATCCGGAACTGTAGTGATAGGACGAGAAGTAATGGGTTCAAACTAAAAGAGAGGAAATTTAGGTTAGATATGCCCAGGAACTTCTTTACAGGGAAGCTGGTGAGGCACTGGAACAGTTTGCCCAGAGAAGCTGTAGATACCCTGTCCTTAGAAGTGTTCACAGCCAGGTTGGATGGGGCTCTGAGCAACCTGGTCTAGTGGAAGTTGTCCTTGCTCATGGCAGCGGGGTTGGAACTGAATGATCTTTACGGTGTCTTCGAACCCAAACCATTCTATGATTGTTTGGCAAACTCCATTTGAAAGTGGAGCTTGTTTGATCCCTTTTTATTGTACACCATGGTTTGGCTGAAGTTTTCCGGGGACTCTTGTGGAGGCTGCACCAGCAGCTGCTGACAACCAAGGTGATTTCCAGAGCTGAGCCCCAGGAAGCCACAGGTGAGCTGCATGGACACGGGTCATGAAGGAGGACTGACCTGTGGTCTCCTGGCAGAGGGGGAGGTTATGGAGTAGTTGCTGGGCATGGGTTCCAGCATAAAAAGATGCAGTAAGCAGAGAGACACATATCCTGATCCAAAGGAAAAAGGGAATCCTTCTGTACGTGTGCGTTTCTATATGCTATGTTAGGTAAAATCAGAAGTGATTTATAGTTTGAAATCTTTCTGTTTCCAGTTACCTCAACTTCGCCATTTCTAAAGACATGGATGCTTTCAGGGCTGTCCCAAGACAAAGCTCCTGGAGATCATAGATGCTTTTGTTGCCAGGGTATTTCTGTGCCAGCGGCCTAGACAGATGTGTTTTGGGACTCTGCCTCTCTGAGGTGGTGCTAACTCGTCAGCATGACCACAGAGCTGCACCAAGAAAGGGAACAGTGGTCTGTGAATCAAAAAACTGTTCACACCCGTGTAGTCACCACTCAGCAGCCTCCTCCAGAGGGACCTGCAGCAGGGATGCACATCAGGGGAGCAGGAGGAATTTCCTCTCAGAAAGGGTTGTTAAACATTGGGATGGACTGCCCAGGGAGGTGGTGGAGTCCCCACCCCTGGAGGTGTTCAAGGAACAGCTGGATGTGGCACTCAGTGCTCTAGTCTGGTTGACAAGGTGGTGATCTGTCAGAGGCTGGACTCGATGACCTCAGAGCTCTTTTCCAATCCATTTGATTCTGTGATCCACAGGAGCCTCACCCTGGAGTTACCAGGAAGGTGGTGAGACCAGGGAGGATGTTCTGATAATGATCACTAGTAGAGATATGCTTTATCTCTTTCTTGCTTCCTCATGACATATCACTGAAGTTAAAAAGTAAACTAGTGAGGGGATCATAGAGCTGCGCATCAGCAGCTCAATATTTGTGAAATACAACTTCACAGCACGTTGTCTATAAACTTTGCCTTACAGTGTTTGTTTTATGTTTTTGCTTATTTCTATTTTGCATATTTTATGTGCATTCTATATCCTATAGGCAGTTTCTGAATTCAATTCAGCTCTTTTTTCGCTTCTGATTGATCAGGACCAGTAAAGAATCTTTAGAAAATTTGTTTGTTCTATTTGTTCCTGTCTTCTTCCTAAATGTTTGATGAGTGGGTGATTTGTTTGTGCTGTCATTACGAAAACCATATGTTGATGTGGTCTTATGGAGGAGTGTTTTTATTATTTTAAGAGTTCAACTAAGGATGTTTCCAAAGGAGTCATGATTGCTCTTCTAAGTACAAAGGCTGAACAATGACTGGCTTACAAATAATGCCAAAAATCTGTTCAGCTCAGTCTAATTATTTCAAAGACTAAAATCTGTTTCTCAGAAATGTCTTCTTTCCACAGTCTGAACTCTTTAACATACATGCTAAGAAAGTTGTATTTCTGGAAGTTTTCTGTGATTCATAATCCCTTGGAGCAAGGGAAAGTATCCAATTTTTCATGTTCATGTCAGTGTACACAAAAACTTTAAGGCTGCCTCTGTCTTGATGTGAAACTTATTGTGCCACTGCAAAACTGAGGGCAGATCCTGCAAGGACTTTTGGACACAGGCTGAGGAAAGTGAGGCTGAAAGACCCCCTGGAGATGACCAGTGCTGGGGCTTTGGTTGTCTTTTTCATGGCTGTGATCAAAACTGGAGGGAATTTTCTTCTGGGAGACTGGTGCCTGTACTGATGGCAGCTGGTCAGTGTTCCTGGAAACACCTTGTGAGGCTGTTTGGTGTCACAGATGAGCAGGAAATGAGGTTTTGACATAGATAGTATCAATCTCCATAAATATGAGAGTCCTGTTGATGTCGGGGGGGCTTCATGAAGTACAAGGAATGCACAACGAGTGTAATTACAGTAAAAATGATCCCTAAATTGGCTGGTCTGTAAGGAACTGAATACTACCCTGGCAAAAAGAGAATCCCTGAAAGTGCCTCAGTGCCCAGTAAAGGCTGCTAAAGAGGGAAGTATATGGTAGAGATTCAACTATATATTTTATATCTAAAATATGAAATAAGGACTATTACTAGTGCTGCAGGAGTAAAGAAAATGAAAAGAGGAAAATAGCTGTGCAGCTGGCCAAGACCTTGGAAAGGACAGACTTCTCAAAACAATTTTCAGAAAAACAATTTCAAACCTCCCTGCTGCAAAGCCTCCTACACAGCCCTTGCAGAGAGCCTTTTAGAGGAGAACTTTAAACAAAGGAGTGCAATCGTGTGGCCACGTTTTGACAGCAGCAGTGTGGCAAATAAACGCTACCCATTTATAGGTGCATGACAGCCAAAATCACTTACTGATGAAGCTGATTTCTTGTGGGTTGCAATGAAAAATGAATAGAGGGAGAAAAGTAGAAAATACTAATTTGCAGTGGGGGACAGCATGCCACGCTAAACATCATACTAATGCATTTTGAAAACATAGGTGTGTATGTATAATTTAAATGTTACATAAACCATGTATGTATTATATAAGTGCCATTAGATTGTGAGTATTACCTGAAATAAATGTGCCTGCATTTCTATGTTTTATATGTCTGTCTATGTATATAAATATATATATAATATAAAATCTGTATTATGACATTATTGGTAAAATGAACTGTTTATTTTTCTCCATAATCCAACAAAATTAGAGGAAGTTCACCCAGTGGCCAAAGTTTTTTGGGTGTTACTTTGTCTCAGACCTCCTGCATTGTGTTAGGTGGGGTCTCTATGCCTTACATGCTTAGAGACCAATGGATTTAGAGCATAAATTATTTATAAACTCAAATCCATAGTGATCAGGGCTAGCTGGATACCCTAGACAGTCAAAATGGCAGAGGTTATAACTACAGGATCTTTAAGGTCCCTTTTGACTCAGATAATTCTATGCTTTTATGAAGATTATAATTGGTAATTTTTTTCTGAGGATTCCTTTATGGAAGGTCCTTCCTCACGTTTCCTGGCCTGCAGAAATATCTTTTGCTGATCATTAACTTTTAGGATATAATGGTCAGGACATCATGGGCTCTGGAAGGCGATGTGAATGAAGAGCTCTGTCACGGTTGTTGACTGAGGAATGGGAAGTTGTATTCCTGGCTTTTCTTTGGTTTTGGTCCAGGTTCATTACGGTAAAGTGCAGTAGCCTTTAAAAACTGAGTCAGGCCAGGTTGGGGTATTCTCACACCTCCGCAGGGCACTGCAGGCACTGGTGGGAAAGCTCCGTCTCCAAAGGACCAGAGCCACAGCTGTCTGTGCTCCCAGCGGGATGAAGCCAGGAACCTGGGACCCAGCCTCACAAGGGTGCCTACCCCACGTGGTGCCTGAACCCCTGCAGCAGACGCTTGCTCCCGACCCTTCTCTGGAGCTTCCCGGCCCTTCCTCATGCCTCTTGCATTGCTGATCTGCCAGCAAAGGGATCAGAGCCAAAAGCCGCTCTGCCCCCAACCCAGGTGTACTGCAGGGAAGCACATCAGGGAAAGGCACAGCCCCATTCCTGTGGCTTAGATTTGCAGGCTCTGGGATTTTTCAGGGCCCTCAGCCGATGGCGTGAGCAAGGACAGCCCAACACCGCCTCTACGCATGGGCTGCAGCCAACCAACTCACAGCCCGAACTCCTCCAACAGATTTTCCCTGGTTCACAATTCAAAACTGTCCCAAATTACTCTTTTGCTTTGGAAATTATGCCAAAAATAATTCCCTTTTCTAGAGTTAATGGAATAGTGGAGTCCCTCAAACTCACCCTGAGTTTACAGGAACAAATGTCATCGCTCCTTACCCTGTGGAGGCTGCAGGCTACAAACACAAGGACAGGCAGAGCAGGGAGCTGGAGGGGGGAACTGAGAAGCAGTTTTTTCTCCTTTTCACCAGGCATATCTCCCTTGCTTAGCTTGGTATGGCACACTTGCATTTCTAGCTCCAGCTGCCGACTCTAACGGTGTTATTCATACTTGTTACACCAACCAAAGAGCAGAAACCTCTTCCTTAGCTGGCTGTGTCATAGCACAAAGACAAGCAGCTTTAAAAAGACCAAAAAACCATAATGTTGAGCTAATTGCAGGATGTTTTCTTGTTGATTGTTCCTTGTGTTTCCTTTGGGGTTGTAATAGCCAGACCAGCCAACTGGGGATACTGCTGAGCATTGTTAATCTGAACCAGTGGATCACTCCTCATGAAAATGGAGTATTCTCCTAAAAGAAAATACTATTATCTATTTGCTGTAGACTGTGTTTCTACCACGACCAGCGGGAAAGCAGATACTGTAGCAACTTTGGTGTAACACTATCCCTGTGCCTGCTGCATGGCTCCATGTCCCCATTATTGGTGACGCCAACAGGATGGATGGAATGGTGGCTTCCCCAAGGCTGAACTGCAGCCAAACCCCAGGGCAAAGTTCTGGTTTAGCTCCTAGACAGAAACCCACCCACCAGTCTTCTTCGGGAAGAACAGGAATTCAAACATTGGTTTGGCCTGAAAATTGTTCTGGCTACCCCAAAGGCAAAGGGAAAGTGATTCTGCAAAGCCACAAGAAGCAAGTATTTTAATTCACAAATCATTTCCCTGATTTAAAATGCTAATTTTTATCTAACATTTTCCTTACTCCAAAACCACATTGGGTTTCAGTTACATTTCCTTTGAAACCAGAAAGAGATCATGCTGAAAGGCAGTAAAAGGAACTAAAATTACTTTTTTTTCCCCCCTCCTTGTGCCTTTCCCTGCCTCCCCAAACCTTAGAGGAGCAAAACTGGATGCTACTGTTGCACAAATTTGGAGGCAGGAGCCAATGGTGCAAGATGCCTTCAGGGAATCAGTATATTTAGCACAGGAGGGGTATTTCTGAAGAACTTCCTAGCTGGAGATCCTTGCAGATGGGTGGTGGCTGTGGTGGAAAAGCTTCTGAATGTAACCGGGCTCACTGAACACGTGGCAGAGAGAGCCCTCTGACTGTGCCTGCTCTGTGCACCGTGCCCCCGGTGGATTAAACCCCTGAAATGCACGGGGTGGCAAAGGGAAATGTGTCCCTGTGGCCAGTGGCAGAGGGAAGGCAGAATCTGCTCAGGGCTCCCTGGGTGAAGGCAGGGCTGGAACCTGCCGAGGGACTGAGCGATGGTTTCACAGCCTATTTGTCAAGAGGGATAATTCGGAGATAATCCATATCTGAGATGCTGCCTTCATGCCACTAGCAAGGGGATAATATCCCTCTGTCCCTGTAGTGTCTGTTATGAAGGAAAGGAGAGAAAACCAAGTTGCTCTTTGTCTTGGGAACAGAAGAAATGCCATTATCCTCCACGGAGGCAGGACAAAGAGAAAACCAAGTTGCTCTTTGTCTTGGGAACAGAAGAAATGCCATTATCCTCCACGGAGGCAGGACTGTACACACGGTTTGAAAGCTCTGCTGGTGCTGTGATGCTGCATGTTCTCACAGCGTGCACTGTCACCTTCACATGGGCAACACAGAGAGGAAATGTTCCCAAATTGTCCTGTTAGCGTTTGCCCATGCTTTGCAAAATTGTGTATGGCCACAGAACAGAGGGGATACAGGTCTGCTCCTGGCAGGATTCATTCATTGCCCTTTAATGGGTTTTTATTAGTTTGTAATGAAATGTGAGCAATTAATCACAGCTCAATTATACTTACAAATACATTGCTGTATTTTAATGTGTGCATGCATGTTTGTCTGGTTTTAATTACCCAGAAAATGTGAAGTTAGCATACTAAGATCAAAGAATTCAAATTTGTCCCTCAGTGAACAACATCCCTGCCTCGCCACACAAAGCTGGGCTGGGAACGAGCACAAAGAAGGCGGGAACAGGGGACTTCCTGTCTTGGCAAGGAGGAGGGCTGGCAAATGTGAGAGGCCAGGCAATCTGATGAAAAACTGATCCTTATTCTCCCTTCTTGTTTTACACTCCCACATCTCCCTTTTCCAGCCTGAAATCCACTGTGTTTAATTCCAGGGAGGCCCTGGTTTGGCCACTCCACTTTTGGGGTGGGGTAGGTGGTCCTGTGCTTCATCCTGACCTGCTGGGGAGTTCTGCTTTGGGTTCAGGCACCCTTCTGTCCTCTCAGCTGGTTCAGATTTATCCCAGGTTTTTTTTCTTTTTTTTTAATCTATCTGTATTGGTACTACTGGGTAGCCCAGTTTACTTTTGGTGTTGCCTACTGGGAATGTCAAGTGAGGATAAAATTAAACTGTGGGTAGAGAAAACATAAGGAGGTTTCTACAGTGAAATATGATACATATTAAAATCCACTCATTCATTAGCACTCACATTGTGAATTTATTAAACACTCTTAGTTGACAGAGTTCCTAGTTCAATGTCTAGTGCTGCAAACAGCTGCTTTCTGTTTACAAAATAAATTGCATCTTCCACTGAATAAAGAAAGAATTATATATGGATTTTTATTTACTCCCAACTAAGTCCACAAAAAGGTCCTCTGGTACCTTACCTTACACACAGAGCAGCCACAGTCTGCCCTGGGTAATTGTGTTCACTAAAGGGCCACCTTGTACAAAAGCTGTTTAACACGTAATATCTTCATTTTCCCTTCTGCATTGTAACTTATGCTGACATCAGAAGAATCAGAATAACATTTCATAAAACTTCGTTAAATTCTTAACACAGGCTGGGATTCCTGGACAGTGTCTGTGTCTAGCACTTGGCTGTGGTTAAAGTTGCTCAAGCAGTAACAACACGAGAGAAGGAATGGGAATGCTCCATTGGACTTGACCCTACATCCAGCCCCTCTGACCAGGCCAAAACACCTTCCGGCCCCGGTTCAAATGGACATTTAGAACAGCTCAACCATAAAGAGAAAAAGGAGGAATTCTTTAAGAAAGTAGTAAAATTAGAAAGCCAAAATGTTTCTGCTCTTCAGGTGAAAAAAATTAAAGCAGGCAGCAAAGTAGAGTAGAGGGTGGGAAAGGGGATGGAATGGGAGCATGATGTGATCCAGGGAGGCAGGTGCACTCAGGGGCTTCAGCTGGGCACCTCAGAACAGTGTGTGCTGCAAGGTGACGCGTCCTTCGTGCAAACTGGCACCGTGTAAATCAGGGGAGAGGCAAAAACCTGCAAACACCTGCTCTGAGCTGGGAGATTTCTGCAGTTTCTTACTCATTATTATAAATGACAAAGCTGTTTTTCTAAATATAGAAAAACAGTAGAAATTACTACAAAGCACTCTCAATAACTTGGGTATAAATAAAGCAAGTCATGTTCCACTTTTTAGTGCAAATGCTATTTACAGCATCATACCCTGCACTGATTTTCACAGTTACACAACATGTTACTGTTCCATTGAGTCAATAGGAATTTGGAAGTGTAAATGAGGAAAGGTCTCAATCAAATTAAATAACCACAGGCAATTATTGTGAAATCAGAAAAAGTATATTTATACTACACATAAAATCTTTTTTATTATGATAGTCAAAGAGACTAAGTGCAAATAGATCCTTTGTAAGGCAGGGGTAATAGTTACTGACTACACTGTAGTTAGGCTGTTTGTGTCTAATGTATTAAGTACAATTCTTCAAGGTCTTAAGCCAGCTTTTGATTGGTCTGGCTACTGTGAAACATTCTGGTTTCTAAGTTACCAAACACCTTTTTCTTTTTTTTTGGGGGGGGGGGGGTGTTGGTTTTTTTGGGGTTTCTTGTTAACTTTCATTTATCTTTACATGGGAAAGAAACATATTTTGCAGCACCGTGGGCATTAACCTCTCTACTAATGACATCTGAATTAAGAACAACAGAGCAAAAGATTTTTCACTCATAACCTCCCAGCAGACAAAAGATCAATAATCCAGAATTATTGGGCTCTTTTATAATTCCCCATATAAAATAACTACTTTATGCTTGATGTAAGAGTAAGATGACAAATCCTGGCTGTTGTGGAAAGCAGCTGTTTGCTAAATCCATCTTCTACTCACTGCAAATGAAAATGTCATCTGTAAAGGTCTCTCATCTTTTTAGGATAATTCATCACAGTGATTAGGCACCTCCTGAAGCAAGATGTTATCGACTCCTGGTTTGGAAGAGTTAATTCACTGTGCTGCAAACTGATGCGAAATGAAGGAATTGCAGGGAAAGAAAGTTTTAGCTTTGATATGAAAAATGAGCAGAATGAAACTGAGACATCAAAAGGAGGTTTTCATAGAAAACACTCTGTAAAGCTGACTCAGAATCACAGAATCAATTAGTTTGGAAAAGACCTCTGAGATCATCCAGTCCAACCTGTGACCGATCCCCACCTTGTCAACCAGACCACGGCACTGAGTTACACATCCAGTCTTTCCTTGAACACCTCCAGGGATGGTGACTCCACCACCTCCCTGGGCAGCCCATTCCAATGTCTTATCACTCTTTCCGTGATGAAATTCTTCTTAATGTTCAACCTAAACCTCCCCTGGCTCAGCTTTAGACCACGTCCTCTTGTCCTGTTGCTGTTTTCTAGAGAGAGGAGACCGATCCCCACCTGGCCACAACCTCCTTCCAGGGAGAGAGTAATAGGGTCCCCCTCTGAGCCTCCTTGTCTCCAGGCTAAACACTCCCAGCTCCCTCAGCTGCTCCTCATCAGATGTGTGCTCCAGACCCTTCCCCAGCTCTATTCCCCTCTCTGGACTCACTCCAGCCCCTCAGTGTCCCTCCTGAATTGAGGGGCCCAGAACTGCACACAGCACTCGAGGTGTGGCCTCACCAGTGCCCAGCACAGAGGGACAGTCACTGCCCTGGTCCTGCTGGCCACNTGGCCACACTGCTGCTGGTACAGGCCAGGTGCCATTGGCCTTCTTGGCCACCTGGGCACAGCTGGCTGAAGTTGTGCTCCGGTGTCCCTGTTTGCTGCCAGCGCTCTGGTCAGCAGGAGCACTGACCACTGACCGGGCTGATGTCCTGCTTGGGCCTTTCTTACACCACCTCCAACTGAGCAATCCTCCTCCACAGCACCAAAACCACCAGAGGTTACTACCGAGCCCTGCTATTTGCTCTCCTTCCAGAAAATCCTCAACACACATGGTTGCACAAGGGCAGAGCTACACCCCATAGCCCTGAGGTCACAAACAGAATGCAGCTCTGCCTGGGACAATGACTGATGAAAAGTGCTGCCACTTCTTCCCGTAGGTAAAGGGGTAAGCTCGGCCTCCAGACATTTTTTCCTGGCAGATTTGGATGTCCAGAAATTGAAAATCTTGTAGTCAATCTCTCCATATGTACAGCCTTTAAAGTGAACTGAAATAGATGGCAGAACTGAAAAATAAGACTGACACAGTAAATCACAATGATTTATGAGCATTTAGGTATACGGGAAAATTTACTCATTCCCATTTATTTAAAAATAAATACATTACTTATTTATAGTCTTCATTCTCATGCAGCAGAGAGTACTTTGGGGTTTTCTTGACAAATTGAAGTCATTGGATTTTACCAGTTACAGGATCAAATTCCTGTATCCCTTGCATGCCTATTTATGCAGTTTCAGAAGGATGAAATACAGATTTTAGATATTAAAAACCTATTTTATTAGTCATCCTAATACATCCAACCAATACTAAATTAATCACTCATTTTTTCATGTCTTTTCCTGCCTAGTTTAAATGTTCAAAGGAATGATTTATGCTGCCATGTAGATATCAGTAGCTAAATGTTTGCTAATAATTAGCCCAAATCTTGTATTTTTAAATTTCCTCTATTTTCTTTCATTTTATTTAATGAGGACCTCTAGATCCCTTCCTGATGCAGTAGAGCTTCCTCAGCTTATATATTCCAAATGTATATCAGTCTGGAATATTTATAGACGTACCCAAAAGCATGTGGCAAACTTTGGGAATGGGATGACCAGGAAGAACAATAAACTTGGTCAATATTCCCTTTTTTTGCTGCCAATTTTAGTCTCTGAAACTGTAAACACATCATCTTAAACCTTGGGATGCAAACCTTAGGGAGCTTACTAACTCCACGCCACTCCTCGAGAGATTGCTCATTAGGACAATCAGTAACAATTTCATGTTTGGGTGGGTTTTTTTAACATCCTTCTGTTCAAATCCTGACTTTCAACCTCCCTGCCGGTTTTCTGTTCTTTTGTAATACCCCAAGTTATTTTTCTGCTAACGAGATGAAACTGAAATTGGTATTTCAAGTGTGATCACAAGGAAATACAGGCTGGTCTCGCGTGTTATGTCTCTGCTGCCCAAAATTGCTCTGGATTTGGGTTTTTTTCTTGGTATACACTTACCCGATGCTGCTTCCAGGTTTCATGCAGTGTTTCTGTCCTCCCAGCTTGTCCCTGCCCTGGAGCAGCCCTGTCCTCCCTCACATCACCTTAGGAGGACCAAGTCACACCTGGCCAAGAGTGCTGCAATTTCTTTTCAGTCTGCACTTGCATTATTGCATTCCTCTGGTGTTTGCATGTCAGAATTCATGATAATTGATAGTAATCAGCTTCCTTCCTTCTTTCTAAATGACTTATCAGTTTCCTCCTTTTTGAAATAATTACAGAAGTAGCTGGGCAAAGGGTGCACGGCTGGGAATACAAAATCCTATGCAAAACTATTTGTCAATTAAACAAATAAGTCTGACCCACAGAAGTCCACCGAAAGTCTGCAGGAAGAAGTCAAACTTCATAAAGCAGCAAAAGAACATTTTAACTGCCAAAACCCCTCCACAAACATTGGACAGAAATATAATTTGGGATTACAGACATCTATTGTAAGGAGAAAATACCACAGAGTGTGTTAATACAATAGGAAGACAATGATAAAGAATTTATTAAAATTCTGGACATAAAGAAGTTTCAGGGACATCAGAGCCCCGAGTGTGGCCTTCACCCTAAAAAGTCTGTTTTGTATCACTTAGCAAAGAGTGAAGAATGAATTTACTGTTTTAATTAAACAATCTATGGGCATTTAGAACCATTATTAATTTATGTTTGGCTGAAAGTAACGGTGAGATTTTGAAATCTATGAAAACAAATTAAGGATATAAGGTTCATATATTTTGCATTATTACTTTGATTTATGGAGATAAAACCAGCATTTTCAACCCCTGGTCACAATAGTAAGAAGCTACTTACCTTTTTCACAGTTCATTAATTGTTTTTTTTTGTTTGGTGTTTGGATGTGGCACAAAAAAACAAGTCACCTGAACAGAAAAGCCAGACTATTTTACTAGATGTAGTAGCAAAAGAACAAGAGAAAACCATTTTATAGAGGATCCTATGAATGTTTATTTGCAGGCTTGACAACAATTAAAAAAAATGGATAAAACGTTAAAACAATTTGTATCATTGACGAAGTAATAATAAAAATGCTTGGGGGCTTGGGGTACTTTGAAGTACTGCACTTGGTGATGTCAGGCCTGCTGATGGTCCCCAGTCCTGCCTGAAACCTCCTGCACTGCAATGCACATTGAAACAGCAGCCAGTCAGAGGACAACTACTTTGAGTTCATTCTGGTCTTCTTCCTAATCCTGCTCAACTTTTATGCTTTAAACATGATTTGCTTTAGCAAACTCCCCCTTGTCCCGCCCCTCCAGGCCCTTGTAAGAAGCCCGTCCCCAGCTCCCGCAGGCTCCCTCCCGGCACTGGAAGGGGCTCTAAGGTCTCCCTGGAGCCTTCTCTGCTCCAGGCCGAACAACCCCAGCTCTCTCAGCCCCTGTCACAGCAGAGCTGCTCCAATCAACTCCACGACCCTCCTCTGGACTCATTCCAATGGGTCCATGTCTTTCCTGTGGGAGGCCCCAGACCTGGATCACTAGACCTGCATGAGAGACGCAACCACAAATTTGGCCATGGGTGGAAGCAAGAACAGGACCTCCCCTTTTGGGCAAGGGCAGGGTTTTAGGTCACCCTCAGCAGGAAACTGTATTCTTCCCCTGTCCTCTGACAGCAGGTGCCTGATCCCATTGAAGTCAGTGGAAAGTGCTTCACTCATTCCAGTACCACCAGAATTTGTCTCTGACCAAAACACAATTAATACAGGGGGAAAAAAATTCCAAATAATTTAAAGATAAACGAAACACCACATCAGTTTTTGACATACCACTCTGAGGCACAGGTAGGCCACTAGTGAAATATTTAACCTCTCAGTACTCCTATTTGGAAAAAAACACCACTACCACCTGAATCTGGAAAGTTCTACCTGCTGAACTGTGATTCAGCAATGCAGGCATGACTTATCATCTTATTAGCAATGCAGAGGAACAGAATATTTCCCAATAACTGGTGTTTATGCATCGCATTACATGTCATGTCACAAATGCACAGTCCCCAAATATTTTTGTTTACAAGCTGCCACATGGAGAAGCCAACTGGCATGTTGTTTAGATGCTGAATTCTGACACGTGCTTTGTGTACAGAAAAACCTGATTTATGTAATGCAAGATAGAAACTTGACAGGCTTTTTCAATATATACAAAAATAATTGACAGCACATAAATCACAACAACATCCAGAATGTACTTCGAAAGCTTAAACTGCTTATCTTTAAAACTGGTTATGATTTTGCAAAAATATATTTTTTTAGTTGAATTGGGCTCAAATTTCTTATGATTGTAATTTATACAAAAGATTTTAGTAGGCTGGATGCTTTATAGACAAAGAAGGGCTGATAATCCAAGTCTGAGGCTGTAAGATTGTGAGTGAAATGTGGCAGTGAGGAGACAGAGGAGGAGGCTGCAGCCCTTCAATCCCTAACTCAGACACCATATGCACATCTCGGATGAAGTATTTTAAAACATATTACGGATGGGCTAATACAATGGCTAAAGTTTGTGTAACTTGTCCTCAATTGACCTGGGTGGAGCTATGCTAATTTACATTAGAAATGGTAGAGAATTTTTTTTTTAAAGACAAAACTATTGTTATTCTGTATGGAATAACTGTAAACCCTTTAAATAGGATATTTTTCTCAAGTTAAAAGTTTCCATGAAAAAGGATCAAAACTGGTTTTTTCCTCCTTGGTTTTGATTTTCTTTTACTCCATTCACACTCAGCCTTCTCTTCCCCCTCTTCCATTTTGCCTCAGAATAAAGAATGCAGAAGAACAAATAAAGAGGATAAATAAAGATTAATATGGCAAGACTTCATAATTTTTTAGTTTTACTGAAGATAAATGAAAATGATAAAACAAGAAAGTTCCACAATAATTTGTCTTTCCATTACAAATGACAACAGACTAAAAGGTGGATGTAGATGAGGTAAGATGTAACAATCTAAGATGGTGGTTTAGACATTTTATTTTGCGATTTCTAAACGTGACTCAGAAGACATGAAGCTCAGAGTTAATTTCATCAACAGAATCTAATGGCTTAGTGTGTCTGAGGAGGTAAAGCACCTCCTGCATCAGGGAAAACACAGAAGAAAAGCCTCTGGAAGAAGCAGCTCTCGGAGCACCGCAGTGCCATTAACCATCCAGGAAAGGTAAGTTCCAATGAGATTTGGAGGGTTAATTGGACAGGGGCTGAGTTAAGAGCACCTTGAAAGCTGGGACTGCCCACATTGCAAATACCTTTCTTTAAGTGCTGAATAGTCTTTAAGTTCCAATCTTCCTCCATGACCTGGTCTTGCTTAGTCGTACAAAATCTTTGGTTTTACTATCATCATTGCAACAGCAACAACAGCAATAAGCAGAGGTACAATTTGCTATTTGTTAATTACACAATAAAATGCATGAAAAAATCCCATGTTTTCTTTCCAAGAAGCCACAATTATAGCTTAAATTTTATGTGTAAGTCAATATGAGACACAAATTATGCCAGATGAAAGGCACACACACTATGTAGCCTCAGACTGACACCATCCAACAGCACCACATAAAATCTGGAATTTAGTCCTCTGGGCACTTTGGGAATGATCACCACCATCATTATACATAATGCCCTGACATTTCCCTACAGCAACAACACTACTTTTTAACAAAGGGCACTGAGAAGTGTCAGGGAAGCAGAGTTGGAGGATGTAAACCAGCCACTGTGGAAACTCTGTAAGGGGTATGACCCTGAGCACTCCTCCTCTTTTCTCCATGCATTACATCCTTCTGCATGAGGATCCAATGCTTCCTGAATGTCTGTGACCATCCTGCTCTCTGCAGGTTCGTTCTCTTCATTGATGGTTTCTGGCAAGTATCTCTTTTCCTGTGTTTTTGTCCCAAGAGAATATTCCACATTCTGAAGGCAACTACTTTACCTGCAAAAATGCCACATAGCTTTTCTAGCATCCAGTGGTGTACTTCACTGCAGTAAATGCATTGTTTTCCCAATAAATTATCCTGGAAATTAACAGTTCTCTCATTGAATGATGTAACTGTTGCTGACAGCTTATCTGACAGGCTAGATGTCAAAATATTTTTCTTCAATGTGTACTTGCAAATGCTGAAAGTGACTATGAGGATTTTGAGCTTGGATGAAGTTCACTTAATTTCAGAAAATAGAATGTTTTTCACATATTATATTCAGTTGTTTTGTTATTGAAGTATAAATTGAAATGAAGAAGGGGCAAAAAGCTACATGAGAAACACTGGCACTGCCTTTTTCAAAATCAAAACACTTTCCATTTAAAAGTCAGATTACCTATGGATAGGACTTAAGAGTGGACTGTAGACAGTCACGTGGCAATGAAGTGTCTGTTGTGGGGGATGACACAATTTCTCTCTCAGCTTAGAATAACAGCAGGACATGCTTTGCATCAATTTTAACAGTGTGACAGGGAAGAAGCCTGGAAAAATATACTTGTGGGGCACCCACATTTGCCCCCCAAAGAGTGATACATTTGAGTTAGGAATCCAAAGGCTGAGCAGAGGAGAACTATGCAGTGATTTTCATTACAAGGCTGTGGAAGATGGCCAAGAAAGGACAAAAAGAACAAGAGCCAACTGAGAGCATGTAAATACATTCATTTGCAAAGTTATTTTAAAAATATTGCTATCTATGTCAAAATAAACAATGGAACCTTTAGGCATCAGTCTGGGATACAGGCTAATTACCTCTATTCCCCCTCTCCATTTCTCATGTATACGGGAATGGAAGCCGTCCTAGTTTAAAAGACAGATACCTGCCAAGGAAAGTAGGAACCTTCCTGGAAGGGGAGAAATTACCTCTTCCCCCCTGAATTACTGTACCTCTGGAAATTACGAGATTTTCTGAGCACAAATGTGGGAAAAGGAATAACAGTTCTTTACTAAAGGTATATCTATGACACAGCAGAACAAACAACAACAATAACAACAATAGGAACCAGTAACAAAACTTTTCCTGCCCGTCACGTGGTTTTCCCTGTGGCGTAGTTGCAACCACACTCGACAGGGGGCGCTGATGAGTCAGGTGAGGCGGGAGGCTGCAGTAC